>JBBBDQ010000690.1:3197500-3250000 GCA_037127315.1 Ascarosepion bandense | reverse complement strand
AAACGACTACATAAATCCCAATTTTGCTTATAGTAAAAAAATAAATATGCATACACCCATTTATATAAAAAAAAACAACTTTATATGTAAACTTACATATAAACACAAACTGGCAGTATAGCCTAACGTTGCTCGGGTGTAATGAAAGGTTTAAAATTAATCCATGGTCCTGGAGCTGAAACTCTTTGGACGTTGGCACGAAAGACTAAAAAGCAATAGTTGTTTCCAGTTAAAGCGAAACCGTAGACTGAAAGAAAAATGAATAGATGTATGTCAAATTTTGATTTCCTGGTATCGATAAAAAATAAGTTTTTGCGTCGTAAACTGAATTTTGAAGGCTAAATAAGTCCTCTAAGTAAATGGTATCATGGTTGAGACTAAGAACTACAATTATACCTACTTAGAGCTAAACCCGAAGCAAAAACTAAAATAAAATGGCTGAAAAAATACAAACATACAGGCAGATAAACAGACACACACACAAACATCTTGCCTTTTATATATATATATATATATATATATATATATATATATATATATATATTATCGATTTTCTGCACTATTGTAAGAACTGCAACCTTGAAACTTCTGAATGTCGTTTCTTATGTCTTTGTCTATGAGTGTATCAAATTTGATTAAAATCAGACCACTCCTTCTATAACCCGATTTTTTCGATTATCGATTTTCGATATTTATCGGGTGTATCTCGACACAAAACCTAGCTAAGGACACTCGCAGACGCTTATAGTACAACTGTGTAAATTTTCAAGAAAATCGGTTCAGCCGTGTTGGAGTCTATAGGTAACGAACACACACACACACACACAGACACATACACTCACAGAGAGACAAAGTTCCATTTATAAATAAGATTAGATTAGATTTATCTACAATATATATATATATATATATATATATCAGTCTGTTTATTATGTCTCAGCTTGTTTATTATCTATCTATCTATATATATATATATATATATATATATATATATCATTATTAATGAGTTTATCACTTTTGACTGTGCCCAATAATGTTCACTATCTACCGATTGTAGATTTGCGTATTTCAGAATATTGGACATAACTGTTGATGTAGCCGAAATAAATTTTTTTTTTAAAATGGTCTTTTTTATTATTTTGAAATTAGAAATTCTTATGTTAAAGAACCCCTTAAATCTTTATTGGCCATATAGACATATGAAAGATTAGATTTGTGCAATACAGGGTACGATTAGTAAATTGTCGGCATTTCATATTTTCAATTTAGCGCATGAGCATTGTTTGATTCTATTTTGAAATGCGTCATGGTGTTCTTTTCTCAAAACGGTGCCTAACTGACTCTAATATGCTGTACGGTCTACAAAATCAAAAATATACAGTGCGCATGCGCAATATTATAAATATAAAATGGCGATAAATTATTTATCGTACCGCCGTATGAATAGGGTCATCAACCGCTTTTTGAGAAAAAATAGATCGTTTTTTGTATTTCTTTTTGTTCTTTTTAAATTTGTATGATTAAAAAGGAAGGCTAGCTTCAATTATATTGGGTATCTGGGGAAATTAAATTAAAAATTATTATTTGGGTATATTTTTTCTCTTTTACTATAACATGACATTACAACATAAAATATAATTAAATATATGTATTCATTATAATTGATCTAATTTATAGCTTAGCAATGAAGCAGAAGACTAATTGCTAATTTAGTTTAATATTCAAGAGTGTAAAAGTGAACAGCATAGCCACAAATAGTTTAATATTCAAGAGTGTAAACAGCATAGCCACAAATAGTTTGTTAATTTACAAATAACATACAATTACAGAGTTACATAAACATTGTTATGACAAATGGTGCATGTATAACTTAGTTAGTGGTAAATAATGCAAAAAAGTGCAAAGCAATGGGTGCAGAATAAGTAATGCAGAATAAAGAATACAGAATAATGAGTGCAGAATAGAGTACAACAGAGAGGGTACATTAAATAACGAGGATTAAACAATGCAGAAATAAGTGCGCAATGAAGAATTCAGAAAAAAGAATGCCGAATAAAATGTGCAGAATAAAAAAAAGCAGAATAAAAAATTCAGAATAAGAGTGCTGAAAAATGAATGCAGAATAAGAGTGCAAAATAACGAATGCAGAAAAAATAGTCAACAATAAAAAATGCAAAAAAAAGAATGCAGAATAATGAGTACAGAATAGAACACAACAGAGAGGTTACATTAAATAACAAGAATTAAACAAGGCAGAAAAAGTGCAGAATAAAGAATGCAGAATAAAGTGGGCAGAATAAAGAATGTCGAATAAGAGTGCAGAATAAAGAATTTAAAATAAGACTGCAGAATAAAGAATGCAGAATAAAAGTGCGAAATAAAGAATGCAGAATAAAGTGGGCAGAATAAAGAATGTCGAATAAGAGTGCAGAATAAAGAATTTAAAATAAGACTGCAGAATAAAGAATGCAGAATAAAAGTGCGAAATAAAGAATGCAGAATAAAGTGGGCAGAATAAAGAATGTCGAATAAGAGTGCAGAATAAAGAATTTAAAATAAGACTGCAGAATAAAGAATGCAGAATAAAAGTGCGAAATAAAGAATGCAGAATAAAGTGGGCAGAATAAAGAATGTCGAATAAGAGTGCAGAATAAAGAATTTAAAATAAGACTGCAGAATAAAGAATGCAGAATAAAAGTGCGAAATAAAGAATGCAGAATAAAGTGGGCAGAATAAAGAATGTCGAATAAGAGTGCAGAATAAAGAATTTAAAATAAGACTGCAGAATAAAGAATGCAGAATAAAAGTGCGAAATAAAGAATGCAGAATAAAGTGGGCAGAATAAAGAATGTCGAATAAGAGTGCAGAATAAAGAATTTAAAATAAGACTGCAGAATAAAGAATGCAGAATAAAAGTGCGAAATAAAGAATGCAGAATAAAGTGGGCAGAATAAAGAATGTCGAATAAGAGTGCAGAATAAAGAATTTAAAATAAGACTGCAGAATAAAGAATGCAGAATAAAAGTGCGAAATAAAGAATGCAGAATAAAGTGGGCAGAATAAAGAATGTCGAATAAGAGTGCAGAATAAAGAATTTAAAATAAGACTGCAGAATAAAGAATGCAGAATAAAAGTGCGAAATAAAGAATGCAGAATAAAGTGGGCAGAATAAAGAATGTCGAATAAGAGTGCAGAATAAAGAATTTAAAATAAGACTGCAGAATAAAGAATGCAGAATAAAAGTGCGAAATAAAGAATGCAGAATAAAGTGGGCAGAATAAAGAATGTCGAATAAGAGTGCAGAATAAAGAATTTAAAATAAGACTGCAGAATAAAGAATGCAGAATAAAAGTGCGAAATAAAGAATGCAGAATAAAGTGGGCAGAATAAAGAATGTCGAATAAGAGTGCAGAATAAAGAATTTAAAATAAGACTGCAGAATAAAGAATGCAGAATAAAAGTGCGAAATAAAGAATGCAGAATAAAGTGGGCAGAATAAAGAATGTAGAATAAGAGTGCAGAATAAAGAATGCAGAATAAAGTAGGTACCTCCACTCATTTTCGATACTTAAATTGAAATTGAAATTTCAAAAATAAATAAGTCATCTTCAATCATTAAAATTAGCTTTAATTGAAAGCCAAGCTATTAAATTTAATAATTCTGGTAAGCAAAACATACTGGTGTTTTTAACCGAAATTATATTGATTGAAATCTAAAATTTTGAAATTTTACAATTTTTTTTAAATACACCGCCATTTTTGGTTGATTGACACATTACGTAAACAGTAGCCAAATTTCTGTTTTAAAAATCTTGCAAAAATACAATATACTGCGCTGGCACGTTATTTAAGTCAAATTTTAAAATTAAAACTGACCTTTATCTAATTTCAATCAATTAATAATTGCTTACTGCCAAAGATTTACAATAAAAAATTTAATTACGGTATCCCTGTTTTATGTCAGTAATTCGAGGCGATGACAGATTTACGACTACCGAGTGGACACAAGAACGTAATGTATGGTAGGCAATCGTGCCAAAATTTCCATATCTTTTTTTTAATTATCATAAATTAGTTTTATTATCACAAATTAGTTAATGCATCTACCGTCACATTTAATAAAATATCGTAAGAATGAAAATGCGTTCTTCTATGGTTTCCTATGTAAAGGGGAATAACCCAGAACGCTTGTTAACTTATAAATCAATTTGACCCATATGGAACATCGTACTTTATAAATTTGAACACCGTACTTTTTAGATTTGAACATATTTACACAAATAATTTTTTTAAATATACAGATTGAAAAATGTTTATTACTTTTTTTATAGGCAATATAATCATCAATTCTTAACTAATAAAAAATCATACAGCTCTTTAATAGAATTTTAAAACTGTATGAATTATTATAATAAAAAATGAAAACAATTCTTTTAAAATTTTATTTGTAATCAAAAAACATTTTTTTCTTCAGATTATAATGTCCTTAATTTTTATTATTTATTCCAGCAATTAAAAGCTTATCAAATTAAATTATATCAAAGTGTTATTGCATTTTTTATATTTCTCTTCAGAGCAGATTTTCGGATAGTGCCGGATAATTTTGAATAGAAAAAATAGATGATTTATATATCCCGATGAGTTCTGCGTTTAACTAATAAAAAAGTAAATCGCAGAAAATTAAAATTTATTAAAATTTCATGACTTTACGTAGAGTGGGGGTAACAGAGTTTAAAAAGTTTTTTCATCAATATTGTAAAAAATTAATAATTTAAAAAATAATTTCATTCATTTGTGAATGAGTACTGAAAGTTTCATTAAAATCTGACAATTATTTTGATTTTTGAGAGAATCTTCAAATTAATGTGTTTGTCACCGAAAAAGTGAGTTACGTAAAAAAAAGAGTTACGTAATCGATTGTAAACATTCGTAAGAATTTCTTCAATTTTCTGCAACGTATCTCAAATCAAAACAAAATTTTCTGCCAAAATTTCGAACATGTTAAAAGGGATTAAAACAATTTATAAAATAAATAAAAATTACTTTGATTTTTCCCCTTAATAATATTATAAACATTTTGGTATAAAAAGTTGGTTTTATTAAGTTTTGAAGCTTTTTAAATCATACTATGCTGGGTTTTTGTGATGTAATGGAGGTACGTAAAAGAATGCAGAATAAGGTGTGCAGAATAAAGAATGCAGAATAAGAGTGCAGAATAAATAATGCAGAATAAGGCGTGCAGAATAGAGCACAACAGAGAGGGTACATTAAACAACGAGGATTAATCAATGCAAAGAATGAGTGCAGAATAATGAATGTAGAATAAAGAATGCAGAGTAAAATATGCAGAATATAAAAGTGCAGAACAAAGAATGCAGAAATAATACAGAATAAAAATGATGTGGGCAGGTTAAACAATGCACTTTAAAAATGAAGAATTAATGAATGCAGAAAAGAATGCATATAAAGAACGTAGAACAGAGTGCAGAATAAAGTATAGGGAATGAATAATAATAAAGATGCAGTAAAAGAGTGCAGAATAAAAAGTGCAAAATAATGATTGCAGATTAAAGAATTACAGAATACAATGCGGAAATAAGTTCAGAATTAAGAGTGCAAAATAAAAAAAAAAAACAGAGTAAAGAGTGCAGCATAGAGAGGGTTCATGAAACAATGCAGATTAAGCAATGCAGATTAAACAATGCAAAATAAAGAGTGCAAAATAAAGAATAAAAAATAAAGAAATAGAGGAAAATATGCAGAATAAAGAGCGTCGAATAGAGTGAGCCGAATAGACATAGTAGTTTAAACAATGCATAATAAAGAATGCAGAATAAAGATTGCAAACTAAAGAAGGCAGAATAAAAAGTGCAGAATAAAGAATGCAGATTAGATAAAAAGAACAATAAAAAATTGCAGAAAAAGAGTATCGTATAAAGAGTGCAGAATAGTCACGTTACATTAAATAATGCAGATTAAACAATGCAGAAGAAAGGTACCAAAATAAAGACTGTAGAATTTTAAGTGCAGAATAAAAAAGGCAGAAAAATGTGTGCAAAGTAAAGAGTGTAGAAAAATGCAGAAATACGTATGCATAATAAAGTATGCATAATTAAGTGTGCAGAATAGAGGTGGGTGTAAAGTTAGATAAGCTTAAGATTAAATTGGGTGTCTACTGGAAATTGATCTCTTCATTGTTTCGTGAGCAGCATTTTCTGGACCAGTTGAAACTAATGATACAGCAGGAATTGGCGAGGGTTATGGCTGGAAATAAGTAGTGAGAATCCTTAAAATCTAAAATTAGATCGTTTGCTGCTGAATATAACCGTCGAATTAATCTATCTAGATTAGCAGAACAATCGGTAGTAGAAGCAAAAGTTGATCAAGCAATCAAATTCCGTGTTAGTGGGGACGTATCAAGAAGGATCAAGCTCTCTTAGTTAGGGATAGATTAAAAAGAATGTCTCCTGAAGCAATGAATATGGCCACTGAATTGAGTGCTGAGGAACTAAAGAATGCTACCTAAAGGCATATCGCGTGCGTCACATTGCCGGATAAGCAAACTGTGAGTACAAACGCGGGCATAGTCGAGGTTTTTCGTGACTAGATTCAGGGACGGTTCACCAGGGAGCCCGGTCTGAGTACAACACAATTCCACGCCTATTTGGTCGACTTCCCCCATCCCTAGGCGCCTGAAGCGCCTAGGTACGAGGGTCCCGTGTCAGAGTCTGAGATCTTGTATGCGCTGAAGCTAGTTAGCCAGGACAAGACTCTGGGATTAGATAGTCTTATTTACGAATTGTACTTGAGGCTGTCACCCTTTCTTGTGACCTTGGTGGCACTGATTTTCAACAGCTGGATGAAGCGGCGATTTATACCACAACGTTTCACTAAAACGCTAAAACAAGGACAGTCAGGAAGGGGTAGATAACTTCAGACTTTTGACGATGTTAAATACAGAGTTGAAGATTTTAACCAAGGTCCTAGTCAGCCATTTTCAGGCTGTCATTCCTAGTCTGATTGGCCCCGAGAAGACTTGTGATGTGATGATTTGTGCTATTCAGGACAATCTTTATTTGGTATGCTTGATCATCGAGAATGTCAACACTGATGTGGCGCTGATTAATTTAGATCAGTCTAAGGCAATGAATAAGGTTGACCATTATTTTCTGGAGTCTGTCCTTTCAAATGGTTTTGGTCCGTACTTTCGCACTTGGATCCCTCTTCTGTACGCGTTCCCTGATGCGCTGGTGGAAGTGAATGAAGTGCAATCTGAACCTTTCCTATTGACTCGCTCTATTTGTCAAGATTGTCCGCTTTCGCCTTTTCTTTACGTTCTTGCGTTGGAAGAATCTTTCCTCACACATCCTCCCGATTCTTCTTTACCAACTCTCCGTGCTTCATATTAGTAACATTAGTCAGGGTTTGTTCTCTTTCTTGTGGAAAGAACGTGTTGTGGAGTAGTTTTCGCACTGAAGATGATAATCGGACTATGTCGGTTGCTAATCGACTCAACGCACCCAAAATGTTAGGAACTTGGTAATATTCCTACTGAAAACTGCCTCCCTTTTGCCTCTAACTACTACGGTAATTTTTTCCTTTCAGCTGCACAACCAAAGGGTTATTTATTTCGTCTTTTTAAACTTGCTAGAGAAGGTTCTGTAAATTAGTTTAGCTTCGAAGGCTTCTTTCGATATGATCTTACCTTATTTTGTTATTAGAACCTGTTGCAATATCGTTATTTTAAAGAATTTAAGTGTAAAATGGCTCCGATAATTTATTCTACATACCTTTACTCCGGCCATTAGTCGTTTGCTCTCTGTCCCCCCCTCTCTCTCTCTCTCTCTCTCTCTCTCTCTCTCTCTTTTCGTGCTCAGTCATGCTAACAATTCAGTCGACTGGCCGCCACTATTGAAATGAGTTGAAATATTTTGGTGTCACTGTTTGCTGGAATTTCTCACTCGACTTCAGTACAAAGTCTGTTTTGTAAGTGGTCAGCCATTCTTGCTTTTTCTTGTATTTAATGTTAATTTTCATTCCGCCATTGTTAAATAAGAAACTGTATTTTGCCTCTAACTACTACGGTATTTTTCCTTTCAGCTGGACAACCAAAGGACTATTTATTTCGTCTTTTTAAACTTGCTAGAGAAGGTTCTGTAAATTAGTTTCGCTTCGAAGGCTTCTTTCAACTTTAACTAAGTTGAAACTTGAAGGAAAAATAAAATCTTCAGTTTCAATTTCTCACTTTTTTTTATCAATTGGAGGAGATAGACTAAACTATCGCCCGGTTCACACTCCAGCCTCGTCTATTGAACAGGTGAAGAGGCTCATCCCTTGTTTCCTGTTTAGGATGCGGTTTCCGGTTTTCTCTTTTCCAATCTTCTCACTTTTCTTTTCTCAATTGGAGTAGATAGACTAAACTATCGCCCGGTTCACACTCCACCCTCGTCTATTGAACAGGTGAAGAGGCTCATCCCTTGTTTCCTGTTTAGGATGCGGTTTCCGGTTTTCTCTTTTCCAATCTTTTCACTCCTATGTATCCCCCTGCACATCAGTGGCGTTACCGCCTTGCTCGGGGTGATATGATTAAAAAAAAAATTCGGTTAACTGCCGACTAACATCAACTGCTTTAGTTGAACTATGTTCAAACTGGAACTAACTAAAAGTTCTACTGAACTCCAATAGAATTCTAAAGAACTCCCATGAACTTCCCCATAACTCTTATTAATATAGGAGGGAGAATCCATTATCTAAGGAGTAGCTGTGTTTCTCTATAACAGAAGGCAAGGGTCCCAAGGTGTTTCGCATGATTTATTACCTCCATCCTAATGAGGGCGGTCTGAGATTGCCTAGCGTTGAGATTCGTTAACATACATTTTGCACTGCCTTCCAAGACCTTCCTAATGTGTTTGCAAGCGGAGGGGAATAGCGAATTCTTGAAAGAAGATGCCTACAACAACTTCCCGCTCCTAAGCATGCATTCGTGCGAGTAGGAGGCCAGCCGTTTACCTCAAGGCGATTGCTCCTATAGTGAATGTCGGTTAGCCATCAAGTACCTCTTATGGGCAACGGATGGCCTTTATAACGTCCAGTCGTTGTCTCTTCGGGGGCCGTTCAAGATGATCCTTCTGTAGAACCACTTTTCAGTTGC
This sequence comes from Ascarosepion bandense, assembly GCA_037127315.1. Lineage (NCBI taxonomy): Eukaryota > Metazoa > Mollusca > Cephalopoda > Sepiida > Sepiidae > Ascarosepion > Ascarosepion bandense. The sequence continues at coordinate 3,240,849 of JBBBDQ010000690.1, read as the reverse complement.
TTCAAATTTTTCCTTCATCTTTGATGATGTTGTCCAGCATTCACTGCTATGTTGAAGGACGGAAAGCACGTAGCAATCCAGTACTCTCTTCCTTGTTTCTAGTGAAATTATCCTGTTTCTTAATTCTCTTCTCAGCTGCTGGAATGCATCCTTGTACTTTTGGATCTCAGGAATGTAAATGTATAGAACTTGCCCTGGCCACAAAGTGAGGGGTCAGTTTATATGTTGAATTGATCCCCCACTTTATATCCAGTATGCTTCTGTATAACTACATTTCGATTGCTTCAAGTTTTTCCTTCATCTTTGATGATATTGTCCAACATTTACTGCCATATTGAAGAACTGACACCACATAGCAAAAGGCAATTTGCGTGTTACATTACCTATGGGATATTAATGACATTAGTCAGAGTCTTGTTCTCCTTCCTCTAGGGAGAAGGTAAAGCTTCCAAGGTGTGTCGCGAGATCTGTTACCTCTACCCATTTTGAGGGTGGTCTGGGAATGACTAGCTTTGAGATTCGTCAACATACGCTTCGTATTGCTTTCCTAGACCGAATTTGTTCATAAACGGATGGAAATGGCCAATTCTGAAAGGAAAATGTCTGCAACAACTTCCCGTCCCTAAGAAGTGTGCATTCGTGCGAGAAGGGGACTAGCCGTTTACCTCGATGCGAGTGCGCATTTATCGTGAGTGTCCTTTAGCTCTCAAGTACCTCTTACGGGTGACGGATGGCCTCTGTAACGTTCAGACGTTGTCACTTCGGGTATCATACCGGGTGCGAGTGCGGGGGTCCGTTCAAGATTATCTGATCGATGAGCTCAGTCTGAAGAAACTGAAGGCTCGTTCTGTATAGCTTTTGTAGACTGGGAAGAAATGTCTCACTAATAACAAGGTATCACTCACCTGGCTGATGATGCAAAAGGCTCATTAAGTTGGCAAGAAGAGGACTTGGGTAATGCACCCAACTGCGTTCGCTGCGGTGAGTCGAGACTTTGTCTCACGCCTTGTTCCATTGCTAGGTCGTAGTACCGTTGTGGAACTGGCTTGAGGAATGCATGGTTCACATGTTGAGTAAAAGGTTATTTGTTCTTGAGGTCGCTTCTGTTTGTACAAATGTGGTAACGTCTTTGACTAGGGCTTAGCATTATGTGTTCATATGCTTAGTAGATATTATGAGAATCGTGATATGGACGACGCAACAAAAGGAATGTTATGGAGATGAGATGTTTTCAGAACGGAATGGTGACAAATCAGAATCAGAATTTGTCAAAAGGTGGGTAAATCTTGTGCGAATCTTTCGAGTGAAAGGCGCTAACTTGGAGAGGCATTTTGATGCCGGTTAAGCATTATTATATGAGGGACCCTGTAGTAAACAGTCAACCACATCCGAAAGTAGGATAGCTTAGGTTTGCTTTTACATTCTGATTTCGCCATGTTTAAATTTTGCTAGAGTATGTATGGTCATTAGCCCCACTTTTAATTGTTTTTTTTTGTTTTGTCTTTTGTCCTCATTTTTTAAGTTTAATTCTCCAACCCATTGCCCGTTAAGTAACTAAATAAGTTAGATATGGTAGATACGGGGCAATCTTTGTTTTCAAGTGTGTTTATTTCGTATTTGTTGTTGTGTTTGGAAGAGTGCGTGATTGTGTGTATGACTGTTTGATTTTTACACGCCCCGCTAAAATTTTGTTGAGCTAACTAATGTTTCTTTCTCGATTAAAGATTTTGGGGTTTTTTTTTATTACTAAGAACAGTTTAATTTTGTTTTTGTAAACAGTATTATTCATTGTACAAATATTCATTCATCGGGGTTTTCAATTTTAAATTTGGTATTCCTCACTCCTTACAAATCGTACATATGGGTTTGGTTAGATCTTCACAGAGCTTTTGAGGCATTTTGGTGTTTGTAGTAAGAATGCTGAGTAAAAAAGTGATACTTTGTTGCAAGTGATGCTGCATAGTCTGTTTGGGTCAGTGTTATGGTGAACTCACCTGCCTAGGGATAGTGAACTCTCCATCTTAATATAAATAACAATGTAGCGAATAGTCAGGGAGAAAATATGAATCACCGACCTGGAAAGTTACTCTGCGTTGCTACGTGATAATACAAAGCTTCTACCAGTACGTCGAACCTAAAGTACCTTGAGCCTAATTTGTGCCAGTACGTCGAACCTAATTTATACGTACAACGCACAATCTTCTATGTTTTACTGCCCAACAGTCAACGAATGAGGCTAGCTAAGTTAATTTAAAACAGATGAAGACCAGCAATCTCCCATTCCCATTCTTGGACTTGTGCCACATTTTTGTAAATATCCAAAAATGAATATCGACAGTCGAATTAATTGAACGCTGGACAACCAACACACGCCCTAGTTGATAAGTTGTTTGCAGCAACTTTAACTGCCTCCCAGAGGTCACACTTGCAGTTGAATTGCCTTCCATTAGAAAAAATATCTCTCTTGAGGAGGCTCCACATGTTCTGAAAGGCATTCAAGTGACAGCTATTTGTAGGCCAGTCTATAAGAGAATCTTCAACAAATCCCTTTTATTTGAACCAGGATTTAGTAAACTTTGATGCATGACTTGGTGCGTTGTCTTGCATAAAGGTCATAGATCTATGCTTGGATAAAGACTGGTTATCAAGCCATTCAAAACATATTGATCTAGAGAATCACAGTAACATTTGGAATTCATTTTAACCCCGTCTTTCAATTTAAATGGACCCAAGATACCATTACCAATAATCCCAGCCCATATCATGATCCCACCGCCGTCTTGTTGGCATTTAAAAAGTTTTCTTGAGTCATGTTGCTTGCAAACCCATCCTCGAGCTCATCCATCGGGCCCATCGAGGGTGATCCTTGATTTGTCTGTAAAAAGCATTTTATTGAAATCAGTCTTCATGTATCTTTCCCACTGCAATCTTCTTTTCTTATGCTTTTATGTTAAAATGGGTTTCTTGATTTGATTTTCTACATCTGCAAACTTCCTTAATGCTTTACACCTTGTTTCCCTTGACACCATAGGAGATCCAACGGCCTCAAATATGAACGCACTTGACGCATTTGGGTTTCTTATTAATTCTCTTCGGATATGTGATAGATCTCGCTTTGTTAAATTCCTGAATTCAGCCTGAGACTTTTTTCCTTGGTTGAAATCCCATTTGACATATTTTCTTGATTGTTCGATGATCTTTTTTCAAATCCTTAGACATTTGAAGCGAATACTTTCCTTTGCTAATTTCTTTGATCACATAGTTCTTTTCATTCATTGTTAGCTTTTTTACGAGCCTCATAACTAAATTTTAGTTCTTGCAAATAATCTCTTGACACTGCAAATATAATTACTGAAAATAAAAACAAAATATCAATCTGAAATTAAAAATTGGGACTTAATTGTTTTGATGCTTACTCGCTATACATAAAAGTACAAATTATTTCATTGGATAACACATATCTATGAATTTTACATAAAATATTTGACAATATCTCTTTTGCATATAATCTCTGGACGCAGTTTATATTTCAAGTTTGAGGAGACCTAGTCAATAAAAGAAAAGCAAAATCTATTTTAAGTATTCAACAACTGTGGAAGTGTTATTTTAAGAATATTAATTTTGTGCAAGGCCCAAGAACCATTCAAGGTAGACAACCGTCACACACACTAGTCGTGTAATACTTCTCTGTTTTATTTACTGTTAAATATACAATATTTTTATAACACATGTTTTATTATTTCTTAAACCTTTTATTTCGTCACAACAATAATGAAATTGACTGCAGTGCCAGGGCACGAAGTTGCTTATCTTCTGTGGTCACACGAGAACTTTTGCTTCAATGTGATATCACCGAAAGGTTATACCACCCGAAAATCCGAGGTAACAGCACTTGTTATTCCCAAGCGGTCTCTCAGCTTGGGAATGTCCAGGTTCAACGTTGCTTAACTTCGGTGATCGTATTGGTGTTTATAAATCATATGATTGTAAGCCACCCGCTTCCCTAAACTTACAGCATGTGTTATTCTTAAGCAGTCACCCATGTAGGTACTGGCTAGGATCGACGTTGCTTAAATGCGTTGATCGTACCACAACTGGTGTTTGAACGTGATATAGCAATTCTACCACACGAACACCCAAGCTTACAGCACCTGATTGTCCTAAGGGGTCACCAAGCTAGGTAATGTCCAAGCTCGACTTCGATGATTTACGAAAGCTGGTCAGCGTCATTAATAAAAAACATGCAATTTTTTATGAAGCACTAAACTTCAAATGGCACTTGACAAAATGTGAGTTAAATCAGATTATTAGTTTATAAATTACAGTTATTTAAGCAAAGCTGCTATTGGAAATTTTCGAAACGATGAAAAATTTCTGATGGGGAAAATACTGTTTAAGCAAAGCAATGGCTTGATAAGAGTTACTTGGACTCTATTCTGTCGGAAAGAACGGTTAGGCGGTTGTATGCGGACTTTAAACGCGTCGTACAGACACAAATTATGCTGAACTCTCATATCGCCCAAAATAGACAGTTGTCCCGGTAAACACAAAAAAAAAATCTACTAACTAGTTTTGGCCGATCGTAAATTGAATTTGCGTGAAATAGTAGAAAAGTTGAATATATAAAATGCAGTGTATTCACCATTTTGCATGAACACTTGTCAATGAGAAAACTATGTTCAAAGTGGGTGCCGCTTTTTCTCACAAAACAACAACGCGTAGACTATTCAGAGCGTTTTTGAAAACTGTTTCAAGGCAAATAAAATGTTTTTGCAAAAATATGTGACAATGGATGAAACATGGATCCACCACCTTGTCTGAAGGAAAAAATCGAAAAAAAAACACAAATTAAGAAGAAAAAATGATCTTTCACCAAGACAACGCACCGTGTTACAAGTCGATCACAATGATTGCATAACTACATGAATTGCCCTTCGAATTGCTTCTCCATCTACACTATTCTTCAGATTTGGCTCCCAGTGACTACTGGTTGTTTGCAGACCTCAAAAGAATGCTCCAGGGAAAAAGATTTGGCTCCAATGACAAGTAGATATCGGAAACTGAGGCGTATTTTGAGGCCAAAGACAAATCATTCTATAAAAAAGCAATAAATTGCTAGAGAAGCTTCGGAATCAGTGTATCACCCTAGAAGAAGACTATGTTGATAAATAAAGTCGAAATTTGCCTAAAAGTTGTTTTAATAGGTTCGGGATTTATTCAGTGATGTGTTATAGTATACGTTGCTTAACCTCATTATCGTACGAGAAATGGTGTTGCAACGTGATGTGACCGTAATGGTAGTGTAGGGAGTTTTTGAAGATATTACATCAGATTGAAGACTACGTCTGGTTCAAGGACAATAAACTTCAGGTTTGTCCTGATCTGGTCAAATAACATCTCTGAAACCACCCACGTCTATTGAACAGGTGTAGAGGCTCATCCGTTGTTCCCTGTTTAGGATGTGGTTTCCGGCTTTCTCTTTTCCAATCTTTTCACTATTACGTAGCCCCCTGCACATCAGTGGTGATACGATTAAAAAAAAAGTCTCCAACAGTATTTATATTCGAGTTGATACAACATTCGGGATTACGAAATGAAGGAAGAATAAGAAACGACAACGATACAGCTTCGAAACAACAGGAATAAAATATATATTCAAACAATAACATACAATGTGATATTGATAAGATAAGGCATGCAATTAATTCAGTAGGATAAAGAAATGTGGAAGGTGTTCCCAATTTTTTTTTTTTTATAAGCGTTTCACCCCGAGCAAGGCATGTCACTGCCACTACTGTGCAGCGGGCTACGTAGAGTGGAGAAAGGCTGGTTAAATATAGGAAATAACAGAGGGTGGGTGATAGGCGGGTGAGGATACCGAGAATGAGGGTTGGGTAGATGAGAGTGTTGTGAGAATAGTTGGGAGTTAGTGTGATAGGAGGTGTCTATTGACCCTACATTTAAACACCTGGAGATTGTAGCTGTCGGGAAAGCAGACTTGTGGAAGGGAGTTCCACAGGCGGGAAGCGCGAGAAAAGAAGCTGTTGGAGTAGAATTTACGGTTACATCTTATTTGTTTAACTATAAGAGGGTGGGACCTAGTTGCTAATCTAGTATCTCGTGTAAATTCGTGCTTGGGCGGCATCAGTGATCTAAGCTCATCGGAGCAGAAGCCATGAAAGTACTTGTAGAAGAGGCACAGGGAAGCTACATCACGCCGGTGTGAGAGCGGCTGCAGCCGGTCTGCCAAGTCAGTATCAACCACGTTACAGATCCTCCTTTGTATTTTGTCAAGAAGCCCAAGGAGAGCAGCAGGGGCACCCGACCAGATATGGCAGCAATATTGACTGTTTTTTTTTTGTTTGTTTTTTTACAGTTGGTACAAAGTTGAATAAAGTGTTTCTTTGACTGAAAGAAAGTAAAATGTTCATTTTTTCAGTCCACGTGTCACATTAAGTTTTAGATTAAAGAATAATTAACCAGACAGAAAGTATAAGAGTTCAAAGTAATATTTTTATGTGTGTGATTGCATTTAAGCGAAAAATGTTTGCGCGTGAGTTGGGCATTGTGCATTGTGCATTGCGTTCAATTCGTGGACCCAACTGTCTGGACTGAGAACGCCAGCCGTTTTTATAGTAATTTACTAAGCGCCCAGTGAGGATCGAACTCACTACTGAATTGCAATAGTTCTAGCGAGACAAGCTTGCTAACCATTGCACCACCTCGAGGTGCTCAGAGCCGTTTTTATATTCATTCAAATTCTTCAACAAACTTGCGGGAAAATGTCTGTTACTATTCTTGTTGTTGATTGGCTGCTGACGACCAATCAGCTAATGTTTAACAAGAGACTGTTCTGGAAAGTTCTGATAGAATTGTTTATGCAAATTAATGTGGGTAAAGAAAAAACACCAAATGATAGTGAACACGTAGGCGTGTGTGTGTGTCTGTGTGTGTGTGTAAGTGCATACATATACAAGAGTGAGGCATGCAGATTAAATATATGCAAATTAAAAATAAACCGTTTCTACGGTAGTATTAGCTGTTTCTGTTTCAGGTAACTTTAGGCATTGATTGAAAGAGCACATAAAATGTTTCTCTTGAAATAATTCTTCGCGAAAATCTTGTTTTATGTGCAGTGTCTTTTCAGAATGCAAAGGGTCATGGCCCTCTACATCTTCCTGCTCTTTGCAGCTTTTAATAAATGTTGTCTTGTTATTTATCCCAAGCCATGTTGTACCATCCATTTACTCATGCTCATTAATTATGTGAGTCTCCGATTTTCCAAGCCGTCTTTCCTCATTAAATGTCCGACAAATTTCAACTCCCCCTTCCTTAAGTTAAGTAAATGTTTTCTTTTATTTACATTTTCTCTAAAACCTCGACGTTGATCATAGTTTCTATCTATAGAATCCTCACCATCTTTCTGCAGATCAATCCTCACCATCTTTCTGCAGATCACTTGCTTCAAGTCTCATCTTCACCTATGAGGAGATTGTCCAACATTCACTATCTTCATTTATATATCAACAGTCTATACCTGATTCTAAATATCAATGTCATTTTTATTTCTATTTTCTCTAAAACTTAGACATTGTTCACATGTTCCGTCCATGGTGTCCTCAGTATCTTTGTGGAGAATCACATTACTGTTGGCCCTGAGCATGACGGTAAACTGCATCCGGCAGCAAGGCCTCTGATTGGAAGGTTGTAAGGAGCATGGAACCACCTCTGTTGTTTCCAGGTACATCCTGATACGGAGTGGTAGCACCTGTAAGGTTCCCAGCTATGAGCAAATAGCTAACCCCCAAACTGATGTCAAAACACTATGAAAGTATAAAATACACTTTTATAGAAATATATACATAAAAATAGGCTTTTTTAGAAAAATATTCATTTTTGAAGGAAAAATATTACCAATAATACATTTTTGAAGAAATGAGTGTTGCCATATCGAACGCCTTTGCGTAATCAATAAAGCACAGGGATACATTTCATTTGTTGCTGAACATTTTTTATTAGGCGTTTACTGGAGACAACACATTTCTGGTAAATAAGTTTCTCAAATCATGTAAATATTATCTCTCTTTCCAGTACTGATGGCGGCTTACTTCCTGACTTGATATTTTAAAATAATACTGGGCGCCAACGTCTTTACTGTTATTATTTTTCTCTCCAAGTTGTATGGGTTATCTATTTTAGTTGTTTCGTATTTTTTAATTCGTATCAACGCAGACAAAGAAGTAAAGTTACGATTACAGGGTGTGTATGAATTAGGAACTGAAATATTATTAGCGTACAGAAAATGGAGAGAATTATCAGGAGGGCCATAGATAGCAATTAACATTGCAATTATTTTTTGCAGATTAAAGTTGTCTAGAGAGCATTCAGACTGAAGAGAGTTTCACAAGCGAGAAGTGCGGAAGAAGAAACTGTTAGCATAGAACTTACGGCTACATTTAACCAGCCCAAGGTGAAAATGATGAGATCTCGACGCCAATCTAGTATAGTGCTTAAATTCATTGCTTCTAGGTACCAAAGCAAAGATAGACAAATGCGTACTTGGAAGCCCCAGCCTAGATATGGCAGTAATACTCCCTTTGATCTAACTATTGTAAAAATAGCGTATAGCAAGGGAATATTTTTCCAGCCTCTTTAGCAATAGATAGTATGTAGGAATTGATATGGCTCTTGTAAAGAGTATAGCCGACGGTAAACTAGCCTAGACGGTACACTGCATCCAGCAGCAAGACCTCTGATTGGGAGATTGTGAGGGGCATGGAATCACCTCATAGTTGCTGTTGTTCCCAGGTCCACAATAACCCGGAGTAGTAGCACGTGTTAGCGTCCAAACTATGGAGAAAAATGTTAACCCCTAAACTGTGGTTATAAACACTATGAAAGTATAAAAATACGCTTTTATAGAAATACTAACAGTATAGCCCGGCGTTGCTCGGGTGTAATGAAAGCTTTAAAACTAATCCATGGTCCTGGAGCTCAGACTCTTTGGACGTTGGCATGGAAGACTAAAAAGCAATAGTTGTTTCCAGTTAAAGCGAAACCGTAGACTGAAAGAAAAATGAATGGATGTATGTCAAATTTTGATTTCCTGGTATCAATATCAAATAAGTTTTTTCGTCGCAAACTGAATTTTGAAGGCTAAATAAGTCCTCTGAGTAAATGGTATCATGGTTGAGACTAAGAACTAGAATTATAACTACTTAGAGCCAAATTCGAAGCAAAAACTAAAATAAAGGGCTGAAAAAATAGAAACATACAGGCAGATAAACAGACACACACACAAACATCTTGCCTTTTATATATATATATATATTATCGATTTTCTGCACTGTTGTAAGAACTGCAACCTTAAAACTTCTGAATATCGTTTCTTATGTCTTTGTCTATGAAATTTGATTAAAATCGGACCACTCCTTCTATAACCCTATTTTTTCCGATTATCGATTTTCGATATTTATCGGGGGTACCTTGACACAAAACCGAGCTAAGAACACTCGCAGACGCTTATAGTTCAACTGTGTACATTTTTAAGAAAATCGGTTCAGCCGTTTCGGAGTCTATAGGCAACGGACACACGCAGACACACAGACATAGACAAATTTCCATTTATAAATAAGTTTAGACATTCAATATTGCCTTTGCTTACTTTAGAAAAAAATAATCTAATTTAGTTATCTTCAGAGGTCGTTCAGAAACCCCTTACTAAGTGTGTGTGTGTGTGTTTGTATGTCTGTGTGTGTGTATGTGTGTTTGTATGTGTGTGCATGTGTGTGTGTGTGTGTGTGTATGTGTGTGTATGTGTGCGTGCGTAATCTGACACGAAATTACTAAATATATTTTTTAATTAAATTTTCACTGTTTATTGTTTGATTATGTAAATAACTACGCGCTTTTTAATTTAATTCATTGATGAGGAAAGAGATATTGAATATTGCTACCATATCTGGTCGGGTGCCCCTGCTGCTCTCCTTGGGCTTCTTGACAAAATACAAAGGAGGATCTGTAACGTGGTTGATACTGACTTGGCAGACCGGCTGCAACCACTCTCTCACCGGCGTGATGTGGCTTCCCTGTACCTCTTCTACAAGTACTTTCATGGCTTCTGCTCCGATGAGCTTAGATCACTGGTGCCGCCTAAGCACGAATTTACACGAGATACTAGATTAGCAACTAGGTCCAACCCTTTTACAGTTAAACAAATAAGATGTAACCGTAAATTCTACTCCAACAGCTTCTTTTCTCGCGCTTCCCTCCTGTGGAATTCCCTTCCACAAGTCTGCTTTCCCGACAGCTACAATCTCCAGGTGTTTAAATGTAGGGTCAATAGACACCTCCTATCACACTAACTCCCAATTATTCTCAGAACACTCTCATCTACCCAACCCTCATTCTCGGTATCCTTACCCGCCTATCACCCACCCTCTGACATTTCCTATATTTAACCATTCTCGGTATCCCTACCCGCCTATCACCCACCCTCTGACATTTCCTATATTTAACCATTCTCGGTATCCCTACCCGCCTATCACCCACCCTCTGACATTTCCTATATTTAACCATTCTCGGCATCCTTACCCGCCTATCACCCACCCTCTGACATTTCCTATATTTAACCATTCTCGGTATCCTTACCCGCCTATCACCCACCCTCTGACATTTCCTATATTTAACCATTCTCGGTATCCCTACCCGCCTATCACCCACCCTCTGACATTTCCTATATTTAACCATTCTCGGTATCCTTACCCGCCTATCACCCACCCTCTGACATTTCCTATATTTAACCATTCTCGGTATCCTTACCCGCCTATCACCCACCCTCTGTCATTTCCTATATTTAACCATTCTCGGTATCCTTACCCGCCTATCACCCACCCTCTGTCATTTCCTATATTTAATCATCCTTTCTCCACTCTATGTAGCCCCCTGCGCAGTAGTGGCAGTGACATGCCTTGCTCGGGGTGAAACGCTTATAAAAAAAAAAAAAAAAAAAAATTTTAATATTTCTCGTGCTAATTTATTACCCTTTGTCAGAATCATTAATTAAACTTCAATTTATTTATGGATTTTATATTTTAAGCGCAACTCAAATTAGGTCTCTAAAACTTGATCCTATATTGATATTGATGTAAAATCATAAAATAAACAGCTAATTTGGAAATATGCCCTTCATATATGCAACACCAGATGGAGCTATACTAATACTGTATACTTCTCTACGGTTACTTCATTTATATATAGTTACCCACACTCATTTTTGATAACTAACTTTTAAACTGAATTTTTAAAAACAAAAAAGGTTTATTCAAACTTTCATTTTAATTCTAATTGAAAGCTAAATGATTAAATTTACTGTTTCCAGCAAGCAAAAAACTTTGGCGGAAACAGAAATTATATTGATTGAGATCTAAAATTGAGATATTTTTTTTTTAATTTTTCAAGTTTTCGGCTATTTTTGAGCGACCGACACATTTGTAAACAAAAGTTAATTATCGGTTTAAAAAATCATGCCAAGAAATATTCATCTGCAGCACATTATGTTGAGCAAATTAGTAAATTTAATGTTAATTTAATCTAATTTACACAAAGTATTACTTATTTATCGGATGAAATTTTGAATAGAACTAATTCTTAAACACAGAATTCAATTTTCTGATCTTTCCACGTATTTATTGACAGATTTATGTATGCCTGATAAGATAAGATAAAAGTGTATGGCGATCACAAGAGGCATAATTTTACAATATTTTTCGATAAGGGGAAGAAACTCTGAAAGACATGACCTTCTAATTTATATGTAGAAATTACTAAAGGTAAAAAATCAAATATAAAATGTATAACAAAATATAAAAAGTATAAAATGAAGTATAATCTTCGCTTAATAATTTTATAAACTAACTCCAACAAATCTTTCAAGTATTTTTAAACATTTTTGAAGCGTTATAAATTATCATAATTAAAAAAAATAAAAACAATTCTTTTTAAAATTGAATTATTAATCGAAAAAAATTGCTTTATACTATAATGTCCTTAATTTATATTATTTATTAAAATAATTAAAAGTTTATGAAATTAAATAATGTCATTGTCATATTTCATTTTTTTTATTTTACTCTTAAGAGCAGACTTTCAGAAAAAGAAGCAAAATTTTTCAAAAAATAATAGCTGATTTACATTCCTCAATTAATTCTGCATTTAACTAATAAAACCAATTTTCCCAACAAAATTTAATTTCTTAAAATTTAATGAATTAGTTAGTGAATGGCGGGTAACAGACTTAAAACATATTTTTACGAAGTTTGTTTTAAATAATAGTTTAAAAAAAATGTCATTCATTTGTAAATAAGTCCTGAAAGTTTTATTAACCCTCTAGGGCCATTCGTATCATATTTGATACAGTATTTCCCTATAAGGAAACATTTGGTATTTCCCTATAAGGAAACATTTGGTATTCATTGACTGAGCAGTCAGTACTGCTTTCATTTGAAATTTATAAAATATTTCTCTTAAAAACATTTTCAGGAAAATATTTCTTTCAAGGCTTGTTTTCATACTGTATCAAATATGATACGAATGACCCTAGAGGGTTAAAGTCCTACATGTGTTTGATTTTTACAAGAATTTCGAAATTAATGTGTTTGTCACCGGAAAAAAAAAACTGAGTTATGTCATCTTATGTATTCCATAGTAAACTCGTGATTTGGTTATCCGTTAACTAAAATAAAAATATTTTTTACCAAAATTTGAAACGCGTTAAAACGGGTTAATTTTTTTTTAAATAATTAAAAAATACTTTGATCTTTCCTTTTAATATTAATATAAACATTTTGATAAAAAGAAGTTCGTTTTTATTAATTTGGGAGATTTTTCTTCTATGCTGTTTTTTAACGATTTAGTGGAAGTACCTATTTTGATATCTTTTGCTGTAGAAAAAAAGAGATTTATCATTCATATCTTAGCATTCGTTCTGCAGAGCATTTATAAAAGTTATAATAAGATAAACATTATTCTGTAAGGTTTTCTACTTTAATCTGATTTAAATGTGTGTATGTGTTGACATAGGGATGCGCGTTGTGGTGCAATGGATATCGACTCGAAACAAGAAATCGGGGAGCCGAGTTCAAATTCAAGTTGAATCCCTTGCATTCACTTACGCCCAAATAAATTTGGGAAAAGTATTCATGCGTCTATTTCCTCCATTTATGGGTTAAATGATAAAACAGATTGGGTTCTATAGCCTTGGCTGGCATTGAAAACAAAGAAAAGAATACTAGATTGCTATATGATGCCTGTTCTTCTGTATAGCAATGAATGTTAGACGATCTCCACAAGAATGAAGGAGAGATTTGAGGCAGCAGAAATGTGGTTTTACAGAAGGATGCTGAGAATACCATGGACGTGGCTAACGAGGAGGTGTTGGAGATGATATAAACTAGGAGAAAACTCATACTTAGACAGATGAGGTTTCTGGAATATATAATGAGGAAGGAGAGCCAGGAAAATTTATTCCTCACAGGAGAGATGGAGGAGAAGAGATCCATGGGGCAAGCAGCGCAAGATCTACTTGATAGGCCTGAGTAAATTGATGGCAGTAAGGAGTTCGGGAGAGATATCAAGAGGAAGAGTGTTCAGAGTGACAAGAGACTGAGCCAAGTGGAAGTCAATGATCGCCTACGTCCTATAGGGATACGGCACATAAAGTAGAAGAAGAAGAATTTTCGTACTTCGCATGTTTGGCTTTTTCACTTGCTGTCATCCAAACTTTTTGTCTTGTTACAATGAATTGAGAATTTTCTTTGGTTGGTTGGTTGTTTTGTTTTTATGGCACATCTTCCTCGGCGGGTCATTTATTGCCAACTATTTTTTTTTATTTATTTATTGCTGGTAATACCTTTTTTTCAGCAATTTATTGTTGTTTTTTTATATAAATTTTGTGTCTAGTAATACTTTTTCTTTTCGAGTATCAAGATTCATTGGGATTTGTTTTTTAAGGGCAGGGTCCCCAAGTCCTACCCTGTTATTTAATCCATAACTGGAGAGAAGGGACGGATTAATACCTTTCCCAAGAGTACCAGCGCTTAAGTGAATGCAGGGTATTCAACTGGAATTCGAACTCGGCTCACCGATTTCTCTTTCCGAGCTGATATCCACTGCACCACAACGGACATCCGTCACTAAACACTTACAGCACCTGGTATTCCCAAGCGGTCACCCATCTAAGTACTGACCAGGTACAACGTTGCTTAACTTCGGTGATCGAGCGAGAAACGATGTATTCAACGTGATATGGCCGTAAGCCTGAATTTTCTTTACTGAATTGTCTAGGCCATCCTCTTCTTTTTTATATATCAACACAAAAAATAAAGTACAGTCAGTCAGTTCAAGTGCCATACGTGATACACGCTTGGGCGATCATGTCTCGAAAGAGACATGACTGACTGGGCAGAAGATTATCCCGCAGTAGGTTGCCATTCTTTTCTGCGGTAGACTGGTTGCCAACCAAGGCTATAGAACCCAATCTGTCCTGCTATTTAACCCATAACTGGAAGGAAGAGACGGATTAATACTTTTCCCAAGGGTATTTGCTCGTAAGTGAATACAATGGATTCAACTGGAATTCGAACTCGGCTCCCCGGTTTCTCGTTCCAAGCCGATATCCACTGTACCACAACGCACAAAATAAAGACATTAGACAAATACAAATGGCTATGACTTTGTCATTAGGGTCTCAAAGTAAATAGCAAAGCACGAGTTGGACAGCATTGCAAAGCTCATGATGCGTTGTAAAACATGAAGCATGCACTTGCCTTGGTGTGGAAAAATATGTGAAACACAAAAAAGTTTAAAGTTACATACGTGTTATTATGGGGTTAGAAACAAATGGAATGTTGAAATGGCGCTAAACCCTCAATCGGCAGTAAGAACATGAGAATCCACCCACACTAGAGCTGGTCTCAAATGATTTAGAGTATGTGACTAGGAAAAAATTATTTAAAATCTCATCTCGTTTTCATCGTTTCAAGTGAAGTCACCCCATTGGCAATTTATACAGGTATACAGGATAGTAACAAAATATTCTAACAAAGGGCTCTGGCAAAACTTTGAAATTTCCCAAAATTTTTGTAGTATATTTAACATACATACAGTACTCTGCAAAAGTATTAGGACAAGAACTTTTTTTTTATCTTTTATGAAGCATATTGACAGAAAATAAAACTATTTAATTAATACTTGTTACAAAATAAATTTAATATTTAGTATAATAACCTTTTGCTTTGAAATAATAAAATAACTGCGACAATTTACCAATCGCAGCTACAACATATATATATATATATATATATATATATATATATATATATATAGCACTGTGCAAAAGTATTAAGATAAGAACTACTTTATTTTTTATAAGGCATATTGACAGAAAATAAACAATTTAATTAAAGTAATTTTATTTGATTTTCTCAACAAATGCTTTAACAAGAAAAAAATACTTGTTACAAAATAAATTTAATATTTAGTATAATAGCTTTTTGCTTTGATCACAGCCTTCATTCTGTCAGGCATTGACATCACAAGCTTCTTCAATATATCTAATGATATCTCCTGCCAAGCAGCTTGTATTTGTTCCCAAAGTGTGTCTTGCGAAGTAACATTAAATTTATGAATTCGAAAGATGGGACTAAGAAAAGTCAGTCATACCCAAGGATAATAGAACAATGTGTAGTTTCAAAATAACTTGTTTGATAGAAAATAGGAAAAATTAAGCATAACTTCTTTTTAATAAATTTTTTTACACGTAGTTTTAAATAATCAATACTTATATATATATATATATATATATATATATATATATATATATATATATTGATTTTTTAATTACTTAGTTCTTGGTCAGAATAAAATTAGATTAGTGCAAATTTGCATTAAAAAGTGTTCATTACAATTATATTGAACTTTTGAATATTCTATATTTCTAAAGGAGTTATTACACGACCTAGGTTTTGCCTGAAGAAACCACATGGTAGAACCCTAGGTCACGTAATAACTCGTTTACAAATGTAATATATATATATATATATATATATAAGCACAAAAAGTTTTTACTGAGTTTTTATTCATGTCGACTTTCCTAGTTTACCTGTTAACTAGCCCTGATGAGTTAGCATATTCTGCGGTGTCTTCACGAAACTTTGAAGTCGGCATGAACCTGCTCAGTTAAAATGACAAACTCTTTGTGCTTATCAATGCTCTAGTTCCACCTTGATATCAAGTGCTTTACGATAACAACCTGTTCACTAAAATATTTCTTATCAGTAAAACCAGTGAAAATTAATACAAATATAACTTTTGTTACTTAGCTAATTGATGTCACTGCTTATTCTAGACGCCTAAAGATCGAGAATGTATGAAACGTCTGTAGTTAATCGAGTTACGATTTGTTGTTGACGTTGGGGAGCATTTCTTTTTTTTTTTTTTTTTGCGTAGGTAGGTAAAACTTATTTATAAATGGAACATTGTCTGTGTGTGTGTCTGTGTGTGTGTGTGTCCGTTAACTAAAGACTCCGAAACAGCTGAACCGATTTCTTGAAAATTTACACAGTTGTACTATAAGCATCTGCGAGTGTTCTTAGCTAGGTTTTGTGTCGAGTTATCCCCGACAAATATCGAAAATCGATAATCGTAAAAATCGGCTTATAGAAGGAGTGGTCTGATTTTTAATCAAATTTGATACACTCGTAGACAAAGACATAAGAAAAGATATTCAGAAGTTTCAAGGTTGTAATTCTTACAATAGTGCAGAAAATTTGATATCGATACCAGGAAATCAAAATTTGACTTACATCCATTCATTTTTCTTTCAGTCTACGGTTTCGCTTTAGCTGGAAACAACTATTGCTTTTTAGTCTTTCGTGCCAACGTCCAAAGAGTCTGAGCTCCAGGACCAATGGTTTAGTTTTAAAGCTTTCATTACAACCGAGCAACGCCGGGCTATACTGCTAGTATATATATATATATAACGACGATTAACCAAATTGCTTATGAAGAACCAACCATTTGAAATCATTTGTTTGAACATTATTTTTGATCGATAGTCGTATTTAAGTAGATATTGTTTTATAAACAAACAGGATATATATTTATTTCTACCTGCCTGATTATTTACGACAAATGTTTGTTCCGAAAATGTGTCATTTGGCAGGATTCAAACCAGCGACCCCTATCCACATAAGGGAAGCCAACAGTTGACCTGGCGCCACTTAGACCTCTCTACCACGAATGATCAACAGTCTAAACGAAGTCAAATCAAGCCTATATAACAAAATTTTCGATTCATCGTAATAATCATATCTGCACTGAAATGTATCGTGATGTCAATAAACACAAATATGTTACGTAAATTAACGATGATTAACGAAATTGTTTGTAAAGAACCGACAATTTGAAATGATTTGTTTGAACCTTTTATTCTTGATCAATACTCGTATTTAAGTAGATATTCTGTTTTATAATCAAACAGTATATATATTTATTTCTATTAACGATAAATATATATTTTCATAACAAAAAATTATCGTAAATAATCAGGCCGGTAGAAATAAATATATGTACAGTTTGATTATAAAACAGATGATCTACTTAAATACAAGAATCGATCAAAAATGCTCTTCAAACAAATCATTTCATATGTATATATATATAAAATATATATATATATATATATATATATATATACACACAATGTATGTTGTGGTGGTGTAGATATCGGGGCTCGGAAAGAGAAATCGGGGAGTCGAGTTCGAATTCCAGTTGAATTCCTTGCAATCACTTACGCGCAAATATCCTTGGGAAAGTTATTAATCCATCTCTTCCCTCCAGTCATGGCTTAAATAACAAGATAGATTGGGTTCGGTTCTATAACTTTGAAACTGGCAACCAGCCTACCGCAGAAAGTAATATCAACATACTGCAGGGTAATCATCTGTCCGGTCAGTCATGTCTCTTTCGATACATGATCGCCTAAGCGTGTATTACCTATAGCACTATATATATATATATATATATATATATATATATATATATATATATGTGTGTGTGTGTGTGTGTGTGTGTGTGTGTGTCTTAGAAGTAGTACAAACAAATGGGTTAAGAATCCACTGTTCGTGGTAATTTACTTTTTTGAAGAGTGCTCAATGCTTGGTATAGCAATATTTATAGTGATATTTTGATTATAAATGTTTATAATGTTATAATAATTGATCGCAATAAATAAACCGTTGTGTTTCGGTACTAGTTTATTAGTACCTCGTCAGAAAGTCTGGGGTGACAGAGAGACAGACGGACAGACAGACAGAAACAGAAAAAGATAAATTAATGATTTTCAGGTTTGAATAATGAAATTAAAACATTTAGAGAAATTATCTTTTAATTCTATTAGACTTATTAGCCAGACCATACCATGTCATTGTCTTGTGGAGTAGTTTTCGCACTGAAGGTTATAATCGTGCTATGTCTGTTGCTAATCGACTTAACGTACCCAAAATGTTAGGAACTTGGTAATCTTCTCCTGAAAACTGACTCCTTATTATTCGGTTAACTGCCGACTAATATCAACTACCTAGCAGTTCCACTGAACTCCAATAGAACTCTAAAGAACTCCTATGAAATTCCTAAGTACTTCCTGTTAACTCTTATTAATAGAGGAGGGAGAGTCCATTATCTGAGGAATAGGTGTGTTTCCTCATAACATATTGTCATAGAACTAAATCTGATCAAGGAATCTGCTCAAGTTATTGATGGTCTTCCTGTTTTACTTACCTTTTAAACTGGTCGATCTGCACAGATTTAATTCAAGACACATATGTCCAGTTATCCTCGCACTCAGAAGTAAACTATCTGCACACAATCGATTAATTTAAACGCTACGAATTGGGCATTTCCAGGCTTTTCTAATATGACGAGTCATTTATTATTGATGAGCTCTCCAGAGGGACCCGTAATTTCATAACTCATGTTCGTAATTTGGACACTGAGACATCGATGCTAAAGGGACAGCGTCAAATACCCACCCAGACTTCTATTTAGTTTCGATAGGTATAGATACATTTATATTCCCAGTATGCAATCCGAAATTATCTCGGCTCATCGAATTTAAATATGTGCTCTCCTGGGGATTCATTTGCAATGTGTTTCTAAAATATTCATGTTGGCTATATCTGTATGTATCTTCTTCTTCTTCTTCTTCTTCCTTCTTCTTCTTTTCTTCTTCCTTCTTCTTCTTCTTTTCTTCTTCTTTTTCTTCTTCTTCTTCTTCTTCTTCTTCTTCTTCTTCTTCTTCTTCTTCTTCTTCTTCTTCTTCTTCTTCTTCTTCTTCTTCTTCTTCTTCTTCTTCTTCTTCTTCTTCTTCTTCTTCTTCTTCTTCTTCTTCTTCTTCTTCTTCTTCTTCTTCTTCTTCTTCTTCTTCTTCTTCTTCTTCTTCTTCTTCTTCTTCTTCTTCTTCTTCTTCTTCTTCTTCTTCTTCTTCTTCTTCTTCTTCTTCTTCTTCTTCTTCTTCTTCTTCTTCTTCTTCTTCTTCTTCTTCTTCTTCTTCTTCTTCTTCTTCTTCTTCTTCTTCTTCTTCTTCTTGTTTGTGCTGTTTCCCTTCAAGATGTAGGCGATTATGGTCTTCCACTTCTCCTTATTCCTTGTAGCTCTTAATAACACTCCTCCTTTTGAGCCTCTCAAGCCTTGTTCCGCCATCGACCTGCTCAAGTCTATCAAGTATGTCATGCATCGTTTTCCTTTGTCAATCCTTACTTCTAACCGTCCCGTGAGTATCATATTTTCCAAGTCGTTCTTCCTCATTATATGTCCAGGAAACGTTAGTTGTCTTTTCCTGGTGTTAAATATCAGCTATCTTTTTTTTCCATCCACTCCATAACTTCGTCCTGTTCGGTCCATAGAATCCTTAGTAACCCTTTGTATATGCACATTTGTTTCCTTCAAGGGTTTTTTTTTTCATGTTTGATCATATTGTCCTGCATTCACTTCTGATATCAACAAAAACTCCAGTCATCTCTTCTTTGTTTCCAGCAGACTTTTCATGTCTCTTAATACTCTACTGAATTCCTGGAATGCATCTTTGTGCTTTTGGATCTCAGGAATATAAATGTATAGAAACTGCTGTAACCACAAAGTGAGGGGTCAGTTTATATATAGATTATAATAAGGAATTGATCCCCCACTCTATATCAAGTATGCTTCTGTAGAACCACATTTAGGTTGCTTCAGGTCTTTCCTTCATCTTTGATGAGATTGTCCAGCATTCACTGTCATATTGAAGAACAGATATTACATAACAATCCAGTACTCTCTTTGTTTCTGGCGAAATTTTCCTGTCTCTTAATACTCGACTCAGCTTCTGAAATGCATCCTTGTGCTTTTTGATCTCAGGAATATAAATGTATAGAAACTGCTGTGACCACAAAGTGAGGGGTCAATTTATATATTTATTGTAATATGAAACTGATCCCCCACTTTATATACAGTATGCTTCTGTAGAACCACATTTCAGTTGCTTCAAGTTCTTCCTCCATCTTTGATGATATTGTCCAGCATTCACTGCCATATTGAAGAACTGATATCACATAACAATCCAGTCATCTCTTCTTTGTTTTTTAGCGAAATTGTTCTGTTTCTTAATAGTTTACTTAACTTCTGGAATGCATCCTTGTGCTTTTGGATCTCAGGAATATAAATGTATAGAAACTGATGTGACCAAAAAATGAGGGGTCAGTTTATATATTGATTGCAATATGGAATTGATCCCCCACATTACATCCAGTATGCTTCTGTAGAACCACATTTCAATTGCGTCAAGTCTTTCCTTCATCTTTGATGATATTGTCCAGTATTCACTGCCATATTAAAGGACAGACATCACATAACAATCCAGTACTCTCTTTCTGCGGTAGCCTGGTTGCAGAAAATAATGGCAACTTATTGCAAGAAATTATTCTGCCCAGTCAGTCATGTCTTTTTCGTGACATGATCGTCCAAGCGTGTATCACGTATGGTGCTTATTTGATACGTATTAATCAAAAGTGTAATTTGTCGGCTCGGCAACTGTTAGTCAAGAATGGTTAAAACAGAAGTATATTTTTCTTGAGAGTTAGCGATAATGATTTTTTTCTTCAAAAGAGAGCGTTTTGCGTGTAGAATTTGCCATATTGCTTAAAAATAAAGTCCTAATGATAAATTAACTTTTACTTATTGTTGAAAAGCAAATGTAAATTAAAAGTTTATGCAAATTATTAACATCGTTCTTTAACTTTTGTCCAGTAGCTTATTTCCTTTGTTTCATTTAATTTGTACTTAAAAAAAAAACTATTATTTATATTTTGTATAATATTTATGCATTACACCCTAACCTTTATTCGGTACAAATTTCATTGCTAATCATGCATTACTTTTAAATAATACTACTAATAATAATATCTTTGTTGTTTCCGTTCCTTATATTATGGCCGCTACTGTATATATAGCTAAAATCTCGCTTAAGACGAATGAAAAGCTATTGCGTTTAAGCTTTGTTTTTTAATTTTTCTTTTTTTCTTACAAATATCTTCTTTTCTGGATACAAATTATCTAAAAGTTCTGCATATTCAAGCTATTTCTTTTGTTATTTTAGCTATTATCAAAAATGACTTTTTTTAATTAAATGTATGGATTTTTTATGTACACTACCAGCCATAATTATTAGGCCACCCCGGTGCTTTATACTATTTTTTAGAATTTAATGCCAAGTGAATAATTGTAAATGAAAATATAATGGTTCTTTTGTTATTATTACTTTGCAAAATTTTACAAGGCTAATAGGAACAATTTACTCATCGCACCCTATAGATTTTATATATATATATATATATATATATATATATATATATACACACTACCGGCAATAATTATTAGGCCACCCCATTGTTTAAAAAAATGATGTATTTCATACTATTTTTTAGTATTTATTGCCAAGTGAATAATTGTAAATGAAAATAGAATGGTTCTTTTGTTAATACTGCAAATGAACATGTGCATCAGATGAATTTATAAATCTAAACTTATTTAAAAATGAAACTTTGTCTGTGTGTATGTATGTGTGTGTGTGTGTGTGTGTCTGTGTGTGTGTGTGTGTGTGTGTCCGTTACCTATAGACTCCGAAACGGCTGAACCGATTTTCTTAAAAATTTACACAGTTGTACTATAAGCGTCTGCGAGTGTTCTTCGCTTGGTTGTTGTCGAGGTACCCCCAATAAATATCGAAAATCGATAATCGAAAAAATCGGGTTACAGAAGGAGTGGTCCGGTTTTAATCAAATTTGATACACTCACAGACAAAGACATAAGAAACGATATTCAGAAGTTTCAAGGTTGCAGTTCTTACAGAAAATCGATAATATATATATATATATATATATATATATATAAAGCAAGATGTTTGTGTGTGTCTATTTATCTGTCTGTATGTCCTTTATAGAAATCCACAATTTTATCCAATTCTCACCAAACTTCACACAAGTATTCTTTAGGCTGAGTCTGAGCTCCAGGAACATGGATTAGTTTTAAAGCTTTCATTACACCCGAGCAAATACAAGCTGCTTGGCAGGAGATACCATTCGATAAATTGAAGAAGCTTGTGATGTCAGTGTCTGATATAATGAAGGCTGTGATCAAAGCAAAAGGCTATTATACTAAATATTAAATTTCATTTTGTAACAAGCATTTTTTTGTTAAAGCATTTGTTGAGTAAATTAAATAAAATTACTTTAATTAAATTGTTTATTTTCTGTCAATATGCCTCATGGAAGATAAAATAGTTCTTGTCTTAATACTTTTGCACAATAGTGTATGAGGCACAAAGCCAAGGTATTTGATTCCCAGTGAGGACCGAACTCACTACTCAATTGTAATAGGTTGTAGCGAGCTATGATTGCAAAACATTTTACCAGTCACGTTACCGCTATCTACGTTAATTAGACTGATCATTGTAACATGTTTTATGGCAGTTGATTAAAATATTTATATATACAATGTTATACATTTTCTTATACATGTTATACATGTTATATACATGTATATGTATATGTTATATACATGTTATATAAACATGTTATATACATGTTATACATGTTAACAATGTTATACATTTTGCGGTTGATTTTCTTTAAAACGTACTATAAATTATGTTTGTTTCGAGCAAAAATAATCGAAATTATTTCTCTAAGAATTTTAGTCCAAAATACAGAGACGAAAACTATATATATATATATATATATATATATATATATATATATATATACTAGCAGTATAGCCCGGCGTTGCTCGGGCGTAATGAAAGCTTTAAAACTAATCCATGGTCCTGAAGCTCAGACTCTTTGGACGTTGGCACGAAAGACTAAAAAGCAATAGTTGTTTCCAGTTAAAGTGAAACCGTAGACTGAAAGAAAAAATGAATGGATGTAAGTCAAATTTTGATTTCCTGGTATCGATAGCAAATAAGTTTTTTTGTCGTAAACTGAATTTTGAAGGCTAAGTAAGTCATCTGAGTAAACGGTATCATGGATGAGACTAAGAACTACAATTATACCGAATTAGAGCCAAACCAGAAGCAAAAACTAAAATAAAAGGGCTGAAAAAAATACTGACATACAGGCAGACAAACAGACACACACATACAAACATCTTGCCTTTTATATCTATATATTATCGATTTTCTGCACTATTGTAAGAACTGCAACCTTGAAACTTCTGAATATCGTTTCTTATGTCTTTGTCTATGAGTGTATCAAATTTGATTAAAATCGGACCACTTCTTCTATAACCCGAGGTTTTCGATTATCGATTTTCGATATTTATCCGGGGTACCTTGACACAAAACCTAGCTAAGAACACTCGCAGACGCTTATAGAACAACTGTGTAAATTTTCAAGAAAATCGGTTTAGCCGTTTCGAAGTCTCTTGGTAACGGACACACACACACACACACACACACACACACACACACACACACAAAGATTCATTTATAAATAAGTTTAGATATACATTAATGCAGGTTTCATTGAATAATATAGACAAGCTTTGTCTATTAATTTTGTGTAGGATCCGTTCGTACCGACTGATATAATTAATGGTGATATCGTTGAAAGACAACAAAAAAACACAATAATTGTTGATATTTTTATCGGGTCTAAGCTTTCGGCTCACATAAGATATTATCAAAGAATAAATATTAACACACAGTAAACATAGAACATTTAAGTTATTAACAATAAAAGGAATTAAATTGAAGAGAAAAGTCCATCCCTACCGTGGCGGATGGCCGCAGACAGTGACTTACTCGGAAGGTAGGGTGTGAAAAGCTGGTTATGTTAATATATTTAGTTAAATGGTATACAGGAGTAGGAATTTGGGATATGATATATATATATATATCCAAAACCGTCCACCCAGCCCTGTGGGTTACTCCTTCACCACTGACGAAACATTTCAAGCCTCTCGCTTTTCTACAGTTATTTCCTTGGTTAATATTTCGTCGGGTTACCTTCCTTAGGGATCAGATCGCTAAACTTCCCAGCAAAGACCCACCACCCCGTGTACATGGGTAACTGTTTCCTTGTGAAACGGAATCCTCAGGAGGCTTTCCCGATCACTACAATCCTAACCTCTTTAAGTCAAGGATTAAACCTTACGTTTTCCACATATCTACATGATATACGCCTCGTACGGTTATCGTACACAACAATCGCCATCAGTAATCTTCTACCTTAAATAGTCCTTGGACCTTGTATAGGGTGAATATTAGTAAAAAAAATAAATAAAAGAAACCTGAACATGAGATAGGCAAGGACATAATGAAATCTTTAATTTATAATGAATTTCATTTTTTTTATAATCTTGTCACCCCAAGCAAGGCGGTAACGCCACTGATTTGCAGGGGGCTACATAAGAGTAAAAGGATTAGGGGGCTACATAAGAGTAAAAAGATTAGGGGGCTACATAAGAGTAAAAAGATTAGAAAGGAAGAGAGTAAAGAGAAAGACAAATCAGTTAGAAAGTAGCAAGAGAAGGATAGGAATAGAGGTGTGATGACAGTTTCAAAGGTAGAGAGAAAGGAAAAGATATACAGGGTGATGTAGAAAGACTGATGTGTAGGGGCTTACATAAAAGTAAAAGGAATAAATGAGAGGAGAGTAAAGAGAAAGACGAACTCATTAGAAGGAGCAAGAGAAGGATAGGAATACAGATGTGATGACAGTTTCAAAGGTAGAGAAAAGGGAAAAGATATACAGGGTGATGTAGAAAGAACTTGGGTCAAGTGGTTAAGAGATGGGTATTGACATTGCATTTAAATTCCTGGAGGTTGTACTCGTCAGAAAAGCAAGAATATGGAAGCGAGTTCAACAGGCGGGAAGTGCGATAAAAGAAGCTGTTAGAGTAGAATTGTTGGCTGCATTTGGTTGATTTAACTGTGAATGGGTGGGGCCAAGTTGACAGTCTGGTTGCACGAGTAAACACCTGTGGCAGGGGAACCAGGGAACGTGACGCGTTGGTAAAGAAAAGCATTTATTTGGTCTTTTATTTATAAAGAAGAATATTTTGATAAAATTTTTCAAGGGAAGAAACGCGTTGGTAAAAAAAAGTCATTCACCTGGTGTTTTATTTATAACGAAATTCATTTAATAATGTCCCAATTTTAAAGTGTAATTAAAAATCTATTTACAAAGCAGCAAGTTAATCTCCTAATGGATTTTACTTTGACATTATTTTTATTATTATAAACGTTATAAACTGGATACAAGTATTTAAGCAAACATCAACAGTAAATAATTGCCAGTAGCCTAGATATTAAATTGTTATTAAAGAAATTTTTCCCTTGAGCCTGACTCGAATATAAATTCCTTCATCCTGGATGATCAATACCAGGTGTATTTTACCACTTCGACCACAGAGGTATTTACAGAGGTATTTACAGCAATGTAAGTCTCTATTACGTCATTTTTATATGTACATAGAGTACTGTGCAAAAGTATTAGAAAACTAATTTTATTTAATTTACTTAACAATAAAAAATACTTGTTACAAAATGAATTTAATATTTAGTATAATAGCCTTTCGCTTTATAATAATAAAATAATAGCGACAATTTACCAATCGCAGCTAGTATATATATATATATATATATATATATATATATATATATATATATATATATACAGTACTGTGCAAAAGTATTAGGACAAGAACTATTTTATATTTTATGAGGCATATTGACAGGAAATATACAATTTAATTAAAGTAATTTTATTTGATTTACTCAACAAATGATTTAACAAGAAAAAAATACTTGTTACAAAATAAATTTAATATTTAGTATAATAGCCTTTTGCTTTGATCACAGCCTTCGTTCTGTCAGGCATTGACATCACAAGTTTCTTCAATGTATCTAATGGTATCTCCTGCCAAGCAGCTTGTATTTGTTCCCAAAGTGTGTCTTGAGAAGTAACATTAGATTTATCAATTTTCTTTAATAATAAAGTCAGTCATATTCAAGGATAATAGAATAATGAGTACTTTCAAAATAATTTGTTTAAAAGAAAATAGGAAAAATTAAATCTAAGTTCTTTTTAATAAATTTCTTTTACACCTAGTTTTAAATAAAATTTATTAGTAATTTAGTTGGCTTTTCACCCTGTATTTGAATTTCAGTGAGATTTTTAGGAAATCACCCCTATCTTAATACTTTTGCACACTACCAGTAGTGTGCAAAAGTGTTAGGACAGGGGTGATTTTAAACTTTATTTTGATGCCTCATAAAAGATAAAATAGTTCTTTTCTTAATACTTTTGCACAGTACTGTATATCACTCGGACTTTCCACGTTTATATCTGTCGTGAACCCGGTTAAAGGTCCAGCAAGAATAACACAAAACAATCCAAATTAAACGCGGCACAATACAACATTTGGAACTTTGTTAATTAAACGATAATACGAGTTAGTGGGTAATACTATAATCTGACCCTCAAACTGGGACTCGTAATGGTTGTTACGGTAGCAGTGTTCGTAGACGACTCTCGACTGAGTTCAGCGCACTTCCCCCAGGCTACTCTCTGAGGCTACTAACAGGATACTTCCAGGCTACTTACTCAGGCTATCTAGGCTATCTCCAGGCTATCTACCTGGCTACTTCCTCCCACCTCTTATGAGTATGTAGTTGTTGGTGATGTCGCCATGACAATTTCTTATATCTATAACGAGGGGATGTCTACAGAAATACGTGTAACCAGTAAAATATTATTTTATGCGTGAGAAAACTGTGTTTTTTTCTATCGGAAAATCGAAAAAAAGAAAAATGGAACTTCACAAGTAACGCATAGAAATATATAGGAAGGTGGAGAGAAACATTAAAGAAGAGCGGGTCTAATACTAGATAAATACATGAAACTTCCAGCAAAGTTCTTCTAGTAAAACTGTAAGAAAAGATATTCAGTGTAGGCATGATATTGGTATACGTACTAATGTCCGAATGTTTAAATACAAGTGTAGATGGTACCAACGATCAGCGCAAATCACAAGCACATACCGACCATAAGTTTGCGACCACCCAAACGTTTTTAGCAGAATCAAATTCACCGAGTTTGTATTTTTTGTTATTCTTATGCAGATATCAAGTAAAAAAAAGTATTCTTTTCAACATTTACTCAGTTTGCTACTTGACTCCTCTTATTGTGATCGAGTTTTTGCCGAAAATTTAGATTTATTCAAATATTATAATTACGGTATAATTTATTTTTGTAAACCATATTACTACGGTATAAATGGCAAGGAAGAAACAGATTAGCATTGAAAAAAGTGCTCAGGGTGAAATTGTTTCAAAAGAAGGATATTCTGAACGTGTTATCGCTAAAACATTAAGCCTATCAAAAAATGGCGTGCATTACTGCCTTCAACGAATTCGTGTAACTGAATTGAGAGAAAAAGATCTGATAGGCCCAGAGTCACATCTATTGTAGAGGATAGGCCCTTGATCATATCTAGCAAGAGAAATAGAAGAAAAACCGCTCCGGAATTAACAATTGAAATGTATTCTACTCGGCAACATCAAGGATCTGTTACTACTGTTAAAAGACGACTTCATTCTGCTGGGCTTAAAGGCTGTGTAGCAGTTAAGAAACCACTATTAAAAAAGAAGAATAAGAGTTGAAATTGATCGTACATTTCGAAATGAACTTCCTAAAAATAAACAAATGTTGATAAATGCTTGCAGGATGCTTGGAAATCACTTTCACCAACTTATAAAAATAAGTTATTAGAAAGAATGCCAAGGACTTTCTCGGCAGCAATAAAGGCTCGTGGTGGTTTCTTTGATGAAAGGAAAATATGAATTAACTTTAATTAAATTTGAAATTACTATATTAATTTTGGTTTTAATTATTGTACAATTGTGAGCAACAATGAAATATATCTATACTAGCAGTATAGCCCGGCGTTGCTCGGGTGGAATGAAAGCTTTAAAACTAATCCATGGTCCTCGATCTCAGACTCTTTGGACGTTGACACGAAAGACTAAAAAGCAATAGTGGTTTCCAGTTAAAGCGAAACTGTAGACTGAACAAAAAATGAATGGATGGAAGTCAAATTTTGATTTTCTGGTATCGATATCAAATAAGTTTTTTGTCGTAAACTGAATTTTGAAGGCTAAATAAGTCATCTGAGTAAATGGTATCGTGGCTGAGACTAAGAACTACAATTATACCTACTTAGAGCCTAACCGAAGCAAAAACTAAAATTAAAGGGCTGAAAAAATACAGGCATACAGGTAGATAAACAGACACACACACAAACAACTTGCCTTTTATATATATATATTATCAATCTTCTGCTCTATTCTAAGAACTGCAACCTTGAAACTTCTGAATATCATTTCTTATGTCTTTGTCTATGAGTATATCAATTTTGATTAAAATCGAATCACTCCTTCTATAACCCGATTTTTTCGATTATCGATTTTCGATATTTATCAGTGGTACCTCGACACAAAACCTAGCTAAGAACACTCGCAAACGCTTCTAGTACAACTGTGTAAATTCTTAAGAAAATCGTTTCAGCCGTTTCAGAATCTATAGGTAATGGACACACACATACAAACACACACACAGAGACAAAGTTCCATTTATAATTCACCCTCTAAGACCATTCGTATCATATTTGATACAGTATGAAAACAAGCCTTGAAAGAAATATTTTACTGAAAAATTTTTTAAGAGAAATATTTTATAAATTTCAAATGAAAGCAGTACTGACTGCTCAGTCAATGAATACCAAATGTTTTCTTATAGGGAAATACCAAATGTTTCCTTATAGGGAAATACCAAATGTTTCCTTATAGGGAAATACTGTATCAAATATGATACGAATGGCCCTAGAGGGTTAAATAAAGAACTAAGGAATTCAGCGCTAGAGTACACCTCGGATTCAAGTTTGTCAAAGACACTACCGATAACACAAACGAACGAGGCAACATGCCGTAAATAAAGAACTAAGGAATTCAGCGCTAGAGTACACCTCGGATTCAAGTTTGTCAAAGACACTACCGGTAACACAAACGAACGAGGCAACATGCCGTGAATAAAGTACTAAGGAATTCAGCGCTAGAATAAAACTCGGATTCAAGCTTGTCAAAGATACTACTGGTAACACAAATGAAAAAGGCAAGATGCCTTAACCCTCTAGGGCCATTCGTATCATATTTGATACAGTATGAAAACAAGCCTTGAAAGAAATATTTTCCTGAAAAAAATTTTAAGAGAAATATTTTATAAATTTCAAATGAAAGCAGTACTGACTGCTCAGTCAATGAATACCAAATGTTTCCTTATAGGGACATACTGTATCAAATATGATACGAATGGCCCTAGAGGGTTAAGTTAAATTTATTCTTCTAAGACATAACATTTGTTATTTCTTTCTCTTAGAGAATAAATCTAAGTGGTTCCAAACTTATGATCGGTAGTGTCATTATTATCTTAAGAAACCAAAGTGTAAAAGTAAGAAAGAAACCAGGAAATTAAATAGTCCACGTAAATGGAATTGGATTCCGCAAGGAATGTTAAGAAAAATTGGGCCATTGGTGAAAAGAAAGTAACTAATAACCAACACCTTATTTCAAAACTATCCAAGACACTTCCGGAGGCGGAAAAGTACATAAGAGAATTCAAAGAACCAGATATCAATAAAAAGTTGGTTAGTGTAGACCACCTCCAAGTCATATGCCATATCAGACTAAATGTACGGAAATGAATAAGAAATGCATAGAAACATTCCAGAAAATCACTTTTGTGTAGAATTTCTTCGATTACAATCTGAATGCAAAAATAAAAACTGTATTTATCAGCTTTCGTTTTTATATTCATGATGTTTCTTTCGACGGTTAACGTGACAGAGGCGCGTTGTAATACCGAAACATGCCTTGCCGAAAATCAACAAAATATTAAGATCTCGGAAGATTTTGTTAGAAACAAAAGAAAAACGTGCAAATATATATATATATATATATATATATATATATATATTTTTATCATATCACCCCGAGCAAGGCGGTAACGCCACTGAAGCGCGGGTGGGGGACTACGTAAGAGTGAAAAGATTGGAAAAGAGAAAGCTGGAAACCACATCCGAAACAGGAAACAAGGGATGAGCCTCTAAACCTGTTCAATAGACGTGGGTGGAGTGTGAACCGGGCGATAGATTAGTCTATCTACTCCAATTAGAAAAGAAAAAAAGAATAAAAAGATTGGAAAAGAGAAATCCGGAAACCACATCCTAAACAGGGAACAAGGGATGAGCTTCTTCACCTGTTCTATAGATGTGGGTGGAGTGTGAACCGGGTGAGAGATTAGTCTATCTACTCCAATTAGAAAAGAAAAAAAGAATAAAAAGATTGGAAAAGAGAAATCCGGAAACCACATCCTAAACAGGGAACAAGGGATGAGCCTCTTCACCTGTTCTATAGATGTGGGTGGAGTGTGAACCGGGTGATAGATTAGTCTATCTACTCCATATCTAATATACTCGATAACAGGGAACGATGAACAATTTCATCACAGATAAGACGCGATTGGATAGACATGTGTTTCGATTGTTGAATGCTGATAATACTATTAACTCACTTGTGAGACAGTTTGTGGCAGACATGAGATACAACCTGGGACTAGCACGACTGTTTGCGACTTGCCTTGTCCCCACCAAAAGAGAGCCTGTATTTGCTTAGCGTATAAAGCTACTGCAGCTAAAATGAAGTTAAAAGAAAAAAGCACTTACCGCTCCGACGTAATCTGTCCTCGGCCAGATAATGTAAAAGAATGAGGGGGGACTTGTGTTGCATTTTTATACACTAAAAATGTGCAATGCATTATGGGATAACAGGAAGACGCAAATGGATTATGGGTACATGGACAGATATAAAAGCAACAATTTTTTCCCAGTGAGGGGAAAAAAAAAGAACGTTAACAGTTGCTGGCTGAAACGTTTGTCAGTGAGATTTTGAGACAGAGCTCAAGAAGGAAAGACTTGCTTGGAATACCAGCTGGGAGAGCCACAATTTAGTTGCTGCTTTAAGTTTATTTTGCCACACAGTTTTAAGAAAACTGGAAGCTAAAAGGTTAGGTGCGCTTACAATCTGAACGAAGCAGTTCTAACTTCAATTTGTAAGGGCCTCGGTCATGCTTGGTTAATTGGCTTTGTGTCAAACACGCCCGAAGTTCCCACAATTTAAATATCAGAATGTTGAAGGTTGGAATGTAAAAGGATAAAATAGTTCGTGTGTATTTGTAATATACAACGTGTGTTAGCACGTGCAATACTCTGTCTTAATCAGCCGCCGACCAGGGGTGATGTCACGCTTTCGGTGGCTATGGTAGGACCGCCACCTCTGGCACCACAAGCAGCGTTTGGCACCAGGCAGGGTATGAAGATAAACTTGTTGATTGTCACTCTTGTATATTCTCATAAAGAAGTAAATAAAACGATCGTTCCTCTTTACAGTTTCTATCGGCAATGAAAAAGAAATTGTATATGACTTATTTAAGCAATGACTTATTTACTGAATGAAAAAGTGTAAGAAAGAAAATATAAATGAAATTCGTTAAAGGAAAGAAAAACGTTCATTGAGAAAATGCATGCTGTTTTGTCATTGAAATTGTCCGTAGTAGTTTAGAGTTCATCGATTGTAAAGGCTTTGTTCCTTCCTCTTTTTAGTAAGTCGAGATAGGTTGAGAGAGAGAAGGCAAAGCAAATAAAGGAGTGGTCTTTAACGTGTCCATTTGTTTGTGTGTTGCCCTCTTTAGAGACGTGGTGTGAAAAATGAAGAAGAGGGCATTGAAAGTGAGGGTGAATGAAAGTGTGACGTACCATGCATCATGGGTTGGTGTGGAGTGAAAAAGATGAAAAGAATCGGATAATTAGTGTAATTTATACTCATTTCTATTGTTAAGGAGTATATTTTGGTCTTGAAATTTTAGAATTTTAATTTTTTCTGCCAAATATAGATTACACCTATCTCTTAAGCTATTCAGAGTCCTAGCCTTGCTTATAAGTTCCCATTTTAACTGGGGATCTAAGTTACTTTCTTTTAATTCCCAGTATTTTCTAGATATGGCTGTTTGGTATCTTAAACTAGTGTTGGTGAAAGAGTGCCTGTGGGTATAAAGCCGTTGTTTCCAAATTCCTGCCAAAATTCCGATATAAACATTACGCCTCTCCTTATTCCTAAGGGTAGATGGTGGCTTGATAGATCACATTTTCAGATCTACACTTACCCTTAACCGGACAGTTATTTCTAGATCTACAGTTACAGGGGGTATCATTCTATTTTCTCTATTGGGTTCCCTACACTTCTTCAAGATTTAGTTATTATGGGAGCTAATAATGTTATACATACTATTGACGCACGAGTAATTAATCTTGATAATTTTCCTGTTGAATATTTTACTC
Source organism: Ascarosepion bandense (assembly GCA_037127315.1). Taxonomy (NCBI): domain Eukaryota; kingdom Metazoa; phylum Mollusca; class Cephalopoda; order Sepiida; family Sepiidae; genus Ascarosepion; species Ascarosepion bandense. The sequence continues at coordinate 3,207,807 of JBBBDQ010000690.1, read as the reverse complement.
AGGGGGTTTTCTCCATGAAAATGTTTGCTTATTATTTTAAGGAAGATCTTCCCAATGTTGATAGTTTACAGAACGGGGGATTAAACCATATAATTTTCCTTTTCCTATTTGTATTTTTGCCCTTAACGGTTCCGGATTCTTAGTGGGTGTTAATGCTATTGTTAATTGTTTTCCGTTATGAGAATCATTCACTTTTCATTGGGCAGAAAATGTTTTACACTGACTTGCAAAATCTGATTTCGTCCTTTTTCTTCAAAATTGTTTTCATCAATTGTTTATAGTTTCGTTTGTGTGAAATTCTACTTTTTAGCGATAACAAATGTGATACAGGTCATCATATTCTGTTAATTGTTTTTGGAATCATGAATTAATATTTTTCGCGATTTTCTTTTAAAAAGCGTTTGAATTTAATGTTTCTATGTTTGTATCTAAGTTTTTTTATGTTGTTTTGTTGAAGTAAGGCTTGTTCTTTTTTTTAATATTTTTCCTTCATCATGAGCGTGTCATAGTCTGATCTTTGATAGATCGTCGCTGTCCTGCGGCCTTGGCCGAGATATAACCCACTACATCTCTCCAGTATTCCCTGTGCATTTGGAACCCTGGCGCAATCTCTTGTGAAACCATAATCTTTTCAAATATCTGAATACTTGATGCTTTGCCAGGGCTACCAATGGTTTTTTTCTATTGTGACACCAACACAAGATGGGTTGCCTCCAGACCCCAGCCCGTTATTTAACCTATAACTGGAGGGAAGTGACGGATTAGTACCTTTCCCAAGGGTACTAGTGCAGGGTACTCAACTGGAATTCGAACTCGGCTCACCGATTTCTCTTTCCAAGCCGACAACGCACATCCATCACTGAACGCTTACAGCGCCTGGTATTCCCAAGTGGTCACCCATCTAAGTACTGATCAGGCTGACGTTGCTTAACTTCGGTGATCGAACGAGAACCGGTGTATTCAACGTGATATGCCGTATGCATCTACTATTTAGTAGATAGGCATTGCTCTGAATATACCTCTACTACATTAGTGTGAGTGTTGGGAAACGTAAAATTTCCTGTTATTGGCTAGTTTACTACTACTTATTTGCAGCGGTACTCTTTTACTCTTTTATTCTTAGTTTGTGATTAAAAAATACGGACATATATGAAGATTAGCTTAGTATTGCGTGGTTGAAAATTATATATATGCACATTCATCAATTACTTGAACTTAAACACCTTGGTGTGCTGTTCAGAAATATCTTCCCTACAAAATAATTCCCCAAAGAGAATTGCAGAAAGCAATCCAAACAAAGTAAATAATATAAATACTACCTCATCCCAGGTGTATGGAAATATACTGAAGGATCGGTACCCACCCGATATACCAACAATATGGAGATGAATAGAAAAATCCCACCTAAAGCTGGCACGAATATCAAATCACCTGACATTCCCACACCGATGCAGGGAATAACGGTTCGTCCTTGTAGACTTGGCAACGAGGCTTGGCAACGAGGCTTGGTAACGAGGCTTGCCGTCAATTCAAGGTGAGCCCGTCTGGTCACAGAAAAAGCAGGACACGCCTTGGTCCGAAATAATATCACTTTTCATAAAAGAAAAACTATTTCCAACAAGGAAGAGATTAATAAATCAGATGAAGTGTTTATAAAATCGGATGAAACTTCAAATTTATTTAAATTAACAGCAAATGAATATAATGCTTTAATTAAGAAAATTAAGAAACAACTATGAAAAAGTAAATAATAACATAACAATTTGGTTAAAAAATATACTTCTAGTAAAGAAACCACTGACAGACTGAAAATAAGCAATAGAGTTGCAAAACTCAGCACAAATAAATGTTATATCACCATAAAGGAACATAAGCAAAACTTTTATACAAATCTTACCACTAGGATAATAAATCCTGCAAGACCTCAAATTGAAAAGATAAGTAAAAATATACCCGGAAGACTAAATAAGCAAATTATGGACTACATTGAATTAAAATTATGGATCGAAACGAATAATGCGATAAATTGGTTTTGACAGCGAGATTATTCTGAGAACGTATGCCAGGATTGGTCATCAGGGGCCACAATTTAAACAACCTAATATACGCAGATGATACAATGCTAATAGCAGACACAGAAAGGAAACTACAAGACCTCCTACAGAAGGTAGCTAAAGAGAGTGACAAGAAAGGACTACAAATAAACTGCAAGAAAACCGAATGCATGGTCATCAGCAAAAATGGCAGCCCAATATGCCAATTACAGGTGGGGATACTAAAATCAAGCAGATACAAAAATTTAAATACCTGGGGAGCGTTATAACAGAAGACTGAAATTGCGACACAGAGATCCGAAGGCGAATTGGCATGGCGAAGGAAGCATTCAAGAAGTTGAGTAAAGTATTAAGAAACAGGACAATTTCACTAGAAACAAAGAAGAGAGTAATGGATTGCTATGTGATGTCAGTTCTTCAATATGGCAGTGAATGTTGGACAATATAATCAAAGATGAAGGAAAAACTTGAAACAACTGAAATGTGGTTCTACAGAAGGATGCTGCGAATACCATGGACCGAGCATGTGATCAATGATGAGGTTTTGGAAAGGATAGAAACAAAAAGGAAATTAATACTGAGCATCAGGCAGAAACAGATGAAGTTCCTGGGACATGCAATGAGGAATGAGGGCTTGGAGAATCTGATACTAACAGGCCAGATAGATAAAAAAAGAGACAGGTGAAAGCAACGGATAACATATTTGAAGGACCTAATCAGGTAAATGACGGAACGAGTGTTGCATAGTGTAACAAGAGATAGCGTGCTAAGAGCCACCAGGGATAGGTAGACGTGGAAAGCCATGATCGCCTACGTCCTGAAAGAACAAGGCATATAGAAGAATAATATATATGCCAACTGTTTATAAGAAATTATAATGTGGATCTAAAGTGGGGAATCAAATCTATATGATAATCAATATATAAACTGATCCCTCATTTTGTGGCCATGCTAGTTTTTATCCATTTATATTCTAGATTTATGGTCTTGAGCTAGTGGATGGTAGAGCCGGGTGTGGTTGGTGTAACAGGAGAAAGCGTGCTAAGAGTCACCAGGGATAGGGAGACGTGGAAAGCCATGATCGCCTGCGTCCTGAAAGGACATGGCACATAGAAGAAGAAGAATATAAAAAAGCAATTGTTCTTTCATCTAATTTGATTTTGACTAATAAAACCCATTTATATCAAAGGAACTGTTTATTACTGCATTAGAGTTTGCCACTCCGATCTATTGGAGGGGGAGCATAACAACAAAATGAATGCAAAAATATCAGTTTTCATTCATCATAAAGAACAGTGGATAAAAAATACTTCTTAGGAAAATTTTGATATAACAATGGGATCACTAGATTCTGCTATCTTCTGATTTCGTTGGATTCTTTGTTCTATCTATCTAATCTTACGACGCATAATGATATAAATACAGAAGATATTTGATTATACAGGGATTATGCTTTTATAGTGGTGAGAAATTCCACAAATTTAAAATTGATAAAATTAGAAAGTTAATATATAGAGAGTTTAAGAACATGAATTTAAAAGTTAATATTAATACTTATATAAAAAGTAGATTTTCTCAAATGTGACTTTCGATTTAGAAAATAATATATACCAACTATATAAAAAAATCTTTTACATGTCCACCCAAAATCTAACCATACTCCATCCATTATTAATCATGTACCCTCATCCTTAGAATATAGAACTAATAGAAATTCTACAAATGATGAAGTATTTAATAAGCAGAACAATTTGTATAATACTGCATTAAAAATAGCCGATATAAAAGCCCAAATATCAAGTATAAAAAGAAGAATAGCTACCCCCGAAGAGAAAATAGAAGTAAATTAAAACAAAAAATTCCTCGCTTTGATTGAGAAACTTTTTTCCAAATAATAATCTATTAAGCAAGATTTTTAATAAAAATACGCTATAAATAAGTTATAATTGTACGGATAATCTAGAAAAGATTATAAAAAAAACATAATACCAATACTATAAATAATTATTTAAACTTAGATCAAAATAAAAATTATTCCAAAACTGAAATCAATAATTTAGACAACGAAAAATGTAATTGTAGAAACCCTATAGAGTGTCTATTGGAAAATAAATACCTTACAGAATCTATAGTATATCAATGTACTATTTCTTCAACTTAAAACCCTAATAATACAAAGATTTATGTTGGAAATACTAAAACATTCGTTTAAACAGAGATTTATCAACACACTCCTTCTTTTAGTAATAAAAAGTACCTTAATCAAACATCCCCATCGAAATATTTCTGTTATTTAAAAAAAAACAATATAACTCCCACAATAAAATGGAAAAAAATGTTAGTCTTTAAACGACCCATGCATTTTGAGTCTATATCAAGAACTATACATTATTAAATTTCTTTAAAATAATGATCTATTAAATAAACGTAAAGAAATTAATGTTATACGTAAACATTGCAAAATGTTCACCTTAGAATATCTATCTATCTGAACTAATTATAAATAGAACTTTGTCTGCGTGTGTCTGTGTGTGTGTCCTTTACCTATAGACTCCGAAACAGCTGAATCGATTTTCTTGAAAATTGACACAGTTGTACTATAAACGTCTGCGAGTGTTCTTAGATAGGTTTTGTGTCGAGGTACCCCCGGAAAATATCAAAATTCGAAAATCGAAAAAAAATCGGGTTCTAGAAGGAGCGGTCCGGTTTTAATCAAATTTGATACACTGATAGACAAAGAGATAAGAAACGATATTCAGAAGTTTCAAGGTTGCAGTTCTTACAATAGTGCAGAAAATTTGATATCGATACCAAAAAATCAAAATTTGACTTACATCCATTCATTTTTCTTTCAGTGTATGGTTTCGCTTTAACTGGAAACAACTATTGCTTTTAGTCTTTCGTGTCAACTTCCAAAGAGTCTGAGCTCCAGACCCATTGATTAGTTTTAAAGCTTTCATTACACCCGAGCAACGCCGGGCTGTACTGCTAGTAGTTATTAATTCTTCATAAAAGAATATCAATTAACTTACATATATCTGGTACTTTGTTTTGTATTATGATATAATATTAACTTAATAGATATAGAAATTTATGCAGGAAAAGAATATACGAAGAATTGATGAAAAAAAGAACTCTAAACCGAATAAAATAGTTTAGTCATACCAAAAGTCCGTTAAAGTCAGGTAAAAAGTAGCCGAGTCTCAGAGAAATGTAAAATAATTCCATTTGAAGCCAATAATTTATATATCTTACTGAATGTAAGCAGTTTAGACTCTAGCCGAATAAAATGACATTTTCCTGTAAGCGTAAAAAATCCCCGCATCTCTCAATATTCAACCAATATTTTCAAATTTTAAAGTCGACCTTCATTCTGATTAGTCAAATTAAATGCACACATAAAACCTATTTTTTCCTCCTTTCCCTCAATATTAACCCTTTAAATAACAAGCGTATTGTTTTTCATGTTTGCGCAATTAAATTTATTGAAAATGAAAATTAATCCCTTAGCCCATATATATACACAGCCTTTGAGATTTCACTCGTCCGATCGATTCAGACGTTTACAAAAATTAATTTGGCGATTAAAGTTTATTTGCTTTACTCTCCCGCGGTCGATTAAAAATCTCGCTGTGGAAAAGGAAATCTGGTTCTTTTACAGCTCAAAAGTATGCCATTGAAGATTCACAAGTTACTTTATCTTACAATGACATTGGTTTTTATTGTCCCGGTCAGTGTAAACATTCGTTTAATTAACGCTTCCAGAGTGGAGGCAAAATGTCTCTGTCGCCCAGATTAAAGACGCTCACAGATTTTTAGAAACTCATTTGGAAAAATATTATCCTATATTTCCTTCCCGCTTACGAAAAGTACAAACGAACATTTGAAAGAAAGAAAAAAATATGCACACTTCTTTCAACCACGAACCGAAAAACAAATTATACAAGTAATATTTTATAGAAAATTGTTGAGAATTTATGAACCTCCACTCAATTTTTTAAAAAATCAGGAATTTAAAAGGGCTCAAACTTACTAAAAACAAAGTTTTATCATCAAAATGTCTATGCTATTATTAAGCGGAAAGATCAAATTTTGCTGTTATTATTTTAAAAAAAATTTAAAACCTTTCTAATACGTTCGAAATTTTAATTAAAAGTTCAGTTTTTGTTTTCCGTCAACGATTCATGCTATGTTTACGTAAGGCGACTGTTAAGAAAATGGAGTCAGTCGAGTAAAATGATATTGGCGCGAGTAAATTTTCCCTCGTTTTCGACGAGTGATTTCTATTTCAAATTTTAAAAGTCTATATATATATATATATATATATATATATATATATATATATATATGTAGTCATCTGCAGACATATCTGTTTCGCTGTATCACAGCTCATCAGTACGGTTAGACTACCGATTGCCAGGATGGAAACCCGACTGAATTGGCGTCAGTCGGCGATTCTACCTCTGAGCTACGGGCGCTCGGTAGAAGGAGGCAGACTTTTTAACGTGTATATTATCATTATACACGCCTAATAGCTGAGAGTGTTCTAATTCATTGCTGAATGAACGATGCGTAGATGCCAGAGTAGCTACTGTTTTTTCAAAGTCTACCATTCTTCCAGAGTGCTCAATCAGGGTGTGAGAGCGTAAATAGTCATCCACAGACAGATCTCTTTCGCTGTATCGCAGCTCATCAGTACAGTTAGGCAGCCGATTGCCAGGATTGAAACCCGACCGAATTGGCGTCAGTCGGCGATTCTACCTATGAGCTACGGGCGCTCGGTAGAAGGAGGCAGACTTTTTAGCGTGTATATTATCATTATACACGCCCAACAGCTGGGATCAACAATGTTTGGTTAAATAATTAGGACATATGTCTATTTATTATATTTAATTATCTCATATTCACAGATTAACTTTTGTCTGTTATAATTAAAGCTATCCAGGAAGTCGCATTTTCTTCTCATCTTTTTTCCCGAAGTAATTTCGATTTCATGTAAGATCGTCATCAGTGATGAGTTTCTACACTATTTACATTATTTGAAATATTGTCCTCACCTTTGTTGCCGTTTTTACGATGTTTCAGCCGTTATACGCTCCGGCGTTCTACAGGTGATTGGAATTTCGAACCGAATCCTTATTACGATCACTGGGGTATATCATTCTCATTCCTCGTGCGATGCCACTTTTGGTAGTTATGAGTTATCTCCCTTTAACTTAACTCTCTAAGTTATTTGTTATGTTATGTACTGTTGAGTATGAATCTGACATTTGTATTGTAAGCCTCCTCGATAATGTTTTTGTCGTGTAACCAACATATATTTACTTTTTTGTCTGAGATACAATCTCTCAAAGAACATTTATACTGTTATACAATGTTGGTGTTTTACAAAACATTAGATGACAGAGAAGAGTTATTGCGAATGATTAAGTTGGTTGTATTAAATTAAGTATAGTATATAGTTAGATTTAATTTAATCGAATCACTGGGGGATATATTAATACTTACGAGGGTTTTTTTTAGGATTTGTTCATTTTGTTTGTAATTAATTTGATTGCGGTATAGAAGATTAATATGTTTATGGTTACTTGAGATGTTCTTTTAGATTTACGTTAATAGTTCTAATAACGTATCTAATTTGTTCATCAACAACGAAATTAGAAAAGTTTTTAATAATGAGAGTTTGTTTAATGTTTTTAAGTTCGTGGAGAAAATCCTTTTCGTTGAAGAGTTAATCTTTGCTCAGTTAATTAAATTTTCTATAATTTCTGTTTTGCAATAGGACTTTTATAGTTGAGTTCAAATGTTTATGCTAGTTTTCTATAAGGGAAGGTAGGAAATGTATTATCATTGGTGTGTATCAAGAAAAAGAATTTTATTGTTAAATTCATATATGAAGTAGATATTATTATACAGCACCTGTCAGCTTCCGACATGAACATACTACGTCTTCGCTTCAGAGACTTGAATATATGCTTCCTACTAACTGTATTCCTGGATTACTAACTTGCGTTCAAGTTTGTATTCTTTACGTTTAATATACTTATTTTTCTATCTCAAATTCTGTTTTTTGTTCCTTTATTTTGTGTGGTTCCCATTCCCGGGATTCACAACGATATTTATTGCCAAGTGGATAATTCTAAATGAAAATAGAATGGTTCTTTTGTTATTATTACTTTGCAACATTTTACAAGGCAACGAAGCAAAGATGAACTCGTCCAAATCACCCTAAATTTTCTTCATTCTTTCATTGATGAAACTGCAATATAGGTAATTATTAGATATTTATAAATTCATTTGATGCACATGTTATTTTGCAGTATTAACAAAAGCACCATTCTATTTTCATTTACAATTGTTCACTTGGCAATAAATACTAAAAAATAGAATGAAATACATAATTTTTAAAACACTGGCGTGGCCTAATGATTATGGCCGGTAATATAAATACCCAGCTATGGGAAAAAAAGCAGGGCAGATTGAGTTCTATAGCCTTGGTTAATATGTTTATGGTTACTTGAGATGTTCTTTTAGATTTACGTTAATAGTTCTAATAACTTATCTAATTTGTTCATCAACAACGAAATTAGAAAAGTTTTTAATAATGAGAGTTTGTTTAATGTTTTTAAGTTCGTGGAGAAAATCCTTATCGTTGAAGAGTTAATCTTTGCTCAGTTAATTAAATTTTCTATAATCTCTGTTTTGCAATAGGACTTTTATAGTTGCCCGTGTATTGAATATTGCTGCCATATCTGGTCGGGTGCCCCTGCTGCTCTCCTTGGGCGTCTTGACAAAATACAAAGGAGGATCTGTAACGTGGTTGATACTGACTTGGCAGACCGGCTGCAGCCGCTCTCACACCGGCGTGATGTGGCTTCCCTGTGCCTCTTCTACAAGTACTTTCATGGCTTCTGCTCCGATGAGCTTAGATCACTGGTGCCGCCTAAGCACGAATTTACACGAGATACTAGATTAGCAACTAGGTCCCACCCTTTCACAGTTAAACAAATAAGATGTAACCGTAAATTCTACTCCAACAGCTTCTTTTCTCGCGCTTCCCGCCTGTGGAACTCCCTTCCACAAGTCTGCTTTCCCGACAGTTACAATCTCCAGGTGTTTAAATGTAGGGTCAATAGACACCTCCTATCACACTAACTCCCAACTATTCTCACAACACTCTCATCTACCCAACCCTCATTCTCGGTATCCTCACCCGCCTATCACCCACCCTCTGTTATTTCCTATATTTAATCAGCCTTTCTCCACTCTACGTAGCCCCCTGCACAGTAGTGGCAGTGACATGCCTTGCTCGGGGTGAAACGCTTATAAAAAAAAAAAAAAAAAAAAGTTCAAATGTTTATGCTAGTTTTCTATATGGGAAGGTAGGAAATGTATTATCATTGGTGTGTATCAAGAAAAAGAATTTTATTGTTAAATTCATATATGAAGTAGAGAACGGAGGTTTTGGTATATTTTTGTAGTTCTGGTATTACGTCTACGTTCTTGACAAAGCTGGAAATATCATCTACATATCTTAGGGGCGCTTCAACATGATCTAATGTTGAACAATCAGGTTTCGATAGATCCATTAAGACTGAATAGTGAGTTATTTTCTCAATGGAGACCGCAAACCTTCGGCTCTGTGTCACATCTAATCTACGCTTAGAAACTGGATATTTCTTTGGATGTTCGTTGTGCTATAATTGGAAATCAGTAAAGTCGAGTTGCATTCGCTTACACGTTCACTACCGGCCATAATTATTAGGCCACCCGAGTTTTATTAAAAGAAATTATGTATTTCATCCTATTTTTAGTGTTTATTGCCAAGTGGATAATTCTAAATGAAAATAGAATGGTTCTTTTGTTATTATTACTTTGCAACATTTTACAAGGCAACGAAGCAAAGATGAACTGGTCCAAATCACCCTAAATGTTCTTCATTCTTTCATTGATGAATCTGCAATATAGGTAATTATTAGATATTTATAAATTCATTTGATGCACATGTTATTTTGCAGTATTAACAAAAGCACCATTCTATTTTCATTTACAATTGTTCACTTGGCAATAAATACTAAAAAATAGAATGAAATACATAATTTTTAAAACACTGGCGTGGCCTAATGATTATGGCCGGTAATGTAAATATCCAGCTATGGGTTAAAAAGCAGGGCAGATTGAGTTCTATAGCCTTGGTTGGTAACCAGTCTACCGAAAGCAAGAAATGGTAACCTCCTACGGGAAAATTTTCTG
>JBBBDQ010000690.1:3072500-3192500 GCA_037127315.1 Ascarosepion bandense | reverse complement strand
CTGTCAAGAACACTGAGGAGAACGGCAGGGGCACCTGACCATAAATGGCAGCAGTACTCCATGCACGGACGGATGGTTGACGTGTATATATGCAGGATGGATTCAGGTGGAAAAAACATCCTGGATCGACATAGTGACCCAAACTTCTTAGCAGTAGATTTTGTTATGGATTCAATATAGTGGTTCCATTTGAGGTCTGAGGACAGGGTAAGGCCGAGGAGGCGTAGTGTATTGCACTCCGGGAGAATCGCTTGGTCCATGCTTATGGGAGGCAGGAGTGCTCGGAAAAGTTACCATATTCTCAAGGCGAAAAAATATTTCATGGATTATTTTGATTACTTCGTTTTTACGGCTTATCAACACCCTGCAGATAATTTAAAGCCAAAAAATATTTCGACAAAGTAAAAAGATTTTGTGGGAATAGGGATTAATTGACCTAGCCGTCAATATCACTGTCGAATAAAATTCAATTTCTTATCTATTATTTGAGTATTTTTTATTTTTTCTCTGTTTATCAAAAATTTACATGTTATTTAAAAACCTGATAATATTAATTTGAGTCAATAGATAAATCCATTGCTAAGAAGGTTGGGTCACTGTGTCAGGCCAGGAATTTTTTTCCGCCTGAATCCATTTTCCACAAATACAAATCAACTATCTCTCCGTGCATGGAATACTGCTGTCATATATGGTCAGGCACCGCTGCTGTTCATCTCAATGTTCTCGACATGCTCCAAAGGAGAATCTGTAATGTGATATGTCCCGACCTGGCAACTAGACTCCAGGTACTTTCTCGCCGGTGGGGTGTGGCTTCATTCTGTCTCTTCTACAAATATATTCATGATTTCTGCTCCGACGAACTTAAGTTACTGGTGTCCCCACCACAAGAATTTACTAGTGCAACCAGACTGGCAACAAGGTCCCACCCATTTACAGTTAGATCAACCAAATGCAGCTACTCCACAGCTTCTTTTTTCGCATTTCCCACCTGTGGAACTCCTTTCCATATACTTGCTTTCCTGACGGCTACAGCCTCCAGGAATTTAAATGCAATGTCAATAGCCATCTCTTATCTACTTGATTCCAGTTCTTTCTACATCATCCTGTATATATTTTCCTTTCTCTCTACCCTCTCAACTGTCTTCACACCTGTGTTCCTATCCTTCTCTTACCCTTTCTCTGACACTCCCTGTAACTGGTCTGTCTTTCTCTTCTCTCCTCCTGTCTAAATTTCTACTCTTATGTAGCCCCCTGTGCATCAGTGGCGTTACCACCTTGCTTGGGGTGAAACGATTAAAAAAAGGTTTAGATTTTTTAAAAATTTGGTGAATGTAGGAAATGATTGATTAAGCAGTCAATGGTACTGTCTACAGAAATTCAATTACTTATTTATTATTTAATTGATTCATTCATTTTTTTATGGCTTACTAACAATTTACTTGTTATTGAAAGCCAGAAAATAATTTTAGATGTAAGAATGTTTTAGGAGGTGGGAAATAGTTGACCATGCAGCCAATGCTACTGTCGTCTGAAATTCAATTTCTTACCTAATATTTGATTGGTTTTCTACGGTTTGCCAGCCTTTTATAGGTTATTTAAAGCCAGATAATATTTTTGGATAGTAAAAAATTTTGTAGGAAGTGAAAAATAATTGACTGAGCAGTTGAAATTTAATTTTCTTTGCTATTATTTTTTTTTTTTTCTACGTCTTCTCAACACTTTGCACGTTTTTAAAGCCAGAAAATATTTTTAGGTGGCAAGAATTGTTTATATTGAAATAATAATGTTTTAGTTATACAACTCTTATTAATTAACCCGTAGCTGGGGGAAGAGGTGAATTACATACCTTTCCCAAGTGTATTTGCGCACAAATAAATAGAACGAACCCAGCGGATATTAGAATTATGCCACCAACACATCCAAGTTGTTATTCCGAAACGGTCACCCATATAGGTACTGGCCAGGCTCGATGTTGCTTGCTTTTGTTTTTGTTTTTTTTTATGGTAAAGTTCACCCTATACAATACCCAGGGTCACTCGGGGTAGATGGTTACGTTAAAGTGTATTGTATATAGATAGGATGAGATGAAAACGGTTAAATCTAGATTTGAACAGATTAAGATTGTAGTGATCGGAGAAATATCATCTTAGGAGTCTGTTTCACAGGACAGCGGTTCGTGGGAAGTAGCTATTTGAGTGGAACTTATTTTTTGACAATGGAATACGGAGAGAATATGGGCGGTTTGCTTGTATGTAAGTGGCATAGTGGTTCCTAACTGGGAAGATTAAACCTGGTAAAATCAAGCAAGCTAGTTCATCCGAGCACTTCTTGTGGCAGTAACGATATAAAAGTGAGATCTTCACCACATCCCACTTGTGTGAGAGACGTATGATGTCATATATTTTGAACGGCAGAAATACTTGACATCCGGATGTGGGTAAGTTCAAGAAATGGTTAAGAGTGGTGGACAGATATATCAGGCCGTAGATGATTTCAGCAGGATAGGGTTGACAGAAGGCAATGCAGAAAGCAATGGCAACCTACTGCGGAAAAATTTTCTGCCCAGTCAGTCACGTCTCTTTCGAGACATGATCACACAAGCGTGTTTCACGGATGGCACTTAACTGACTGATGGTTGACAGATAAAATTCAGCTGAGGACAAAAGTGATTTATAGATCTATCCAACCGTAGCTGACGTCAATAAAGCAACAACCTGAAAAAGAAAAAGCGAGTGGGAGTTTTAAGATTATATAAAGTCTATAATTTATAAATGCAGAGACAGAGACCTTCTGATGACTTCCGACGGCCATCTTGTGTGGGGGACTTTCTCCGACTGTCGTCCTGCTCCACACAAGGGTCACTGACGAAAAATAAAAATATCAGATTATATTTATACACACTACCGGCCATAATTATTAGGCAACACGAGTTTTTTAAAAGAAATGATGTATTTCATACTATGTTTTAGTATTTATTGCTAAGTGGATAATTCTAAATGAAAATAGAATGGTTCTTTTGTTATTATTACTTTTCAAAATTTTACAAGGCAAATAAGCAAAGATGAACTCATCTGAATCACCCTAAATTTTCTTCATTCTTTCATTGATGAAACTGCAATGTAGGTAATTATTAAATATTATAAATTCATTTGATGCACATGTTATTGTGCAGTATTAACAAAAGAACCATTCTATTTTCATTTACAATTATTCACTTGGCAACAAATACTAAAAAATAGTATAAAATGCATCATTTCTTTTAAAACACTGGAGGCGGGGGACTAATAATTATGGCCGGTAGTGTGTGTGCGCGTGAATAAATATATAGCAAATCTACAGGGTGCGATTGGTAAATTGTCGCTATTTGCCTTGTAAAATTTTGTAAAGTAATAATAACAAAAGAACCATTTTATCTTCATTTGCGATTATTCACTTGGCAATAAATACTAAAAATAGTATGAACTACATTATTTCTTTTAAAACACTGGAGGCGGGGGACTAATAATTATGCCCGGTAGTGTGTGTGTGTGGGGGGGGTGTAAATATATAGCAAATCTACAGGGTGCGATGGGTAAATTGTTGGCGGTGTTAGAATGTAACTAATCGACTAAACCTCGGTGATCTTACGAGAACCAGTGATTCAATGTGATCTGGGTGTAACCTCAAAAAGGTTTTGGCATTCAATGAACTGTTCAGAATAGTATTATCAATTCTGCTGTTTAGACCATTATTATAAGTACTAATGTCAAACAGCATCTTCTTCTATGCGCCCTCTCAATTCAGAACGGAGGCGATCATGGCTTTCCACATCTCCCTATCCCTGGTGGCTCTTAGCACGCTATTTCCTATTACACCACGCAACCACCGTTCTGTTATCCCCCTGCACATGTTATTCGTTGCTTTCCCCCCCTCTCTCTCTTTCCCTATATCTGACCTGTGAGTATCAAATTCTCCAAGCCCTCCTTCCTCATCACATGTCCCAGAAACTTCAGCAGTCTTTTCCTGATGCTCAGGATTAATTTCCTTTTCGTTTCCATCATTTTCAAGACATCATCATTGCTCACATGCTCGATCAATGATTTCTGCAGCATCCATCTCTAGAACCACATTTCAGTTGCTTCAAATCTTTCCTTCATCTTTGACATTGTCCAGCATTCACTGCCATATTGAAGAACGGACATCACATAGCAATCCAGTGCACATTTCTTTGTTTCTAGCGAAATTTTCTTGTCTCTTAATACTCAACTCAGCTTCTGGAACGCTTCCTTCGCCACGTCAATTCGGCTTCTGATCGCTCATTGTGTTCTCAAATCCAGTGATGGGATCCATCTTATTCATTTCTAGATACTTTGTATCAACATAATTAATATGCAATTAATTTCATAATTAAATATGTAATTAATGTTAATTAGATATTTTACTCAAAGGTAAAATATGTAATTAACGATTGTTGTTTCCTCTCTGAGCAGCAATAATGTACAGATATTTGGCATGCATTACTAAACCTTCCCGGTCAGCTTTAAAATGTTATATTTATTTAACGGCGCCCATCTCCTCACTCATGAACAAGCATGTCTATATCTAAGGCAAATTAGTTAGCATCGACTATAAGTATCTGTATGCTACAAGCATGTAGAGTTTTCCGTTTACTTGGCAGCTCCTATATCATCTCTAAGCATCTCATTGTAACGATCATGCATAGATCTTTGGTATATTTAGAAGCACCCTTTTTATCTCCAAGTATTTCGATGCAACAAGCATGTATACAACTTCCATATACTTGGCAACAGACATTTCATCGTAAAGCATATCTACGCAACAATAGATATATGTATACACTAGCAGTATAGCCCGGCGTTGCTCGGGTGTAATGAAAGCTTTAAAACTAATCCATGGTCCTGGAGTTCAGACTCGGCCTAAAGAATATTTGAAATAATAAAGTAATTGCGACAATTTATCAATCGCACCTAATATTTATATATATATATATATATATATATATATATATATAAGCAGCATAGCCAGGCGTTGCTCGGGTGTAATGAAAACTTTAAAACTAATCCATGGTCCTGGAGCTCAGACTCTTTGGACGTTGGCATGAAAGACTAAAAAGCAATAGTTGCTTCCAGTTAAAGCGAAACCGTAGACTGAAAGAAAAATGAATGGAAGGAAGTCAAATTTTGATTTCCTGGTATCGATATCAAATAAGTTCTTTTCGTCTTAAACTGAAGTTTGAAGGCTAAATAAATCCTCTGAGTAAATGGTATCATGGCGGAGACTAAGAACCTACTATACACCTACTATTATACCTACTTAGAGCCAAACTCAAAGCAAAAACTAAAATAAAAGGGCTGAAAAAATACAGATATACAGGCAGATAAACAAACACACACAAACATCTTGCCTTTTATATATATATATATATATATATATATATATATATATATATATATATATATAATCGATTTTCTGCACTATTGTAAGAACTGCAACCTTGAAACTTCTGAATATCGTTTCTTATGTCTTTGTCTCTGAGTGTATCAAATTTGATTAAACTCGGACCACTCCTTCTATAACCCGATTTTTTCGATTATCGATTTTCGATATTTATTGGGGATACCTCGGCACAAAACCAACTAAGAACACTTGCAGACACTTATAGTAGAACTGTGTAAATTTTCAAGAAAATCGGTTCAGCCGTTTCGGAGTCTATAGGTCAGGGACACACACACACAGAGACAAAGTTCCATTTATAAATAAGTTTAGATCTTCAGTATCCTTGAAAGCGTCCATCTCTTCTACAGGCATTTTTATGAAATAATAGATATATTTAGAAGTCTTCGTTATATTTGTCAGCTCTACACTCATCTTCAAGCCCCTCTACGCAGCAAGTATGTATAGATCGTGGGAAGACTTTTCAGTACTCATTACATCCAAAATATCTCTAGACAACAAGTATAGATACCTAATCTCCATGCATCTCTACGCAACAAGCATGAATAGATTTTCGGTATATAAATGCAAGCACTTATTTCATCTCTAAGCATCTCTATGCAAGATTAAATATATGTGTAGTTTATAAGAAATTAATTAAAATCAACGTTCTTCTTCACCTTTACAAAAATTGAAAATGTCGTGTGAATTCCTGGTTTTCCCAAATAGAAAAATGATTGACCATGTGCTTAAAGAAAAAGTCGAATCCAGAATTCGCAAATAGGTGTTAAATTGATTTTTGACAAATGGAAGCGACTTAAAATATCATAAGGCACTTCGTGATCAAGTGTGAAAAATCTGAATACTATAAAAGGCCCTGGTCAGAGTCAAGACTGAATCAGTCAGATGGAAGCAGTGATGTAGCCACGGATGTTCATGTGGCGTTTGGAATAGGGTTATGCCATGTAGCGGATAAGAAATTCATTAAAATCAACCTTCTTCACTTTTACAAAAATTCACAATGAAGTGTGAAATCCTGGTTTTTCCCAAATAGGAAAAGCCTTGACCATGTGTTTAAAGAAAAAGTCGAACCCAGAAATCGCAATTAGGTGTTAAATTGATTTTTGACCAATGGGAGCGACTTGCAAAACTTGAGAACTTCACGAGTCAGTGCGAAAATCTAATGACAATAAAAGGGTCTCGATCAGCGTCAGTGACTCAGTCAGGGGATGGAAGCTGCAAAGACGACAAGCTAAAATGTAACGAAGGAAGCTTCAAGCTGACCCGGACATTTGTCCTCTTTCTCTTTCCTTATGCTGATTCCTTTTATTTCTACTTCTCCATCCAAAGACATTCCTACTTAATACAGACATACATACATACATACGTACGCAAATACTCTTTCAACAATTACTACTACGAACATTTTCTACAAGTCTTGATACCCATAACTTTATCATTGAACACGAACTCTACCCTTAACTTCTTAACAATGTTTCTAATTGCACATTAACTTCTACAACTCGTGTTATTCTTTCCTTTTAATAAATTTCTATTTTAAAATGCAAAATGTATAGTTTTATTCTTACACAATTCCACACATTCCATCCTGCCGACAACCAGCCTTCTGATAATTCTGATGATGATAATTCTGCATGAATCCTGTAAGTTGCAGGGTGTTCTGTTATGTCTGGCACAAGGCCCAACCCAAGGAACATTAACCATCTCACTACGCTACATATGTATAGATCTTAGGTATACTTGGCAGCGCCCATCTCATCTCATAAAATCTCACTGCAAAAATAGATATATTTAAAGATGTTCGGCATACTCGCAAACACTCATCTGATCTCCAAGAATCTCTTTGCAACAATACATATATTGATAGATCTTCCGTATACTTGGAAGCACCCATCTCACCTCCAGGCATATCAATGCAAGAATAAAGATATGTCGAGATCTTCAGTATATTTGTAAACGTGCATCTCATACACAAGAATCTCTATGTAACAAGAATATATAGATTATCAATACACCTAGAAGCGCCCATCTCCTTTTCAAGCAACTCTGTGCAAAAATATATAAATGTACAGTACTGTGCAAAAGTATTAGGACAAGAACTATTTTATCATTTATGAGGCATTTTGACAGAAAATAAACAATTTAATTAAAGTAATTTTATTTCATTTACTCAACAATTGTTTAACAAGAAAAATACTTGTTACAAAATAAATTTAATATTTAGTATATTTAGTATAATGGCCTTTTGCTTTGATCACAGCCTTCATTCTGTCAGGCAATGACATCACAAGCTTCTTCAATGTATTTAATGGTATCTCCTGCCAAACAGCTTGTATTTGTTCCTAAAGTGTGTCTTGCGAAGTAACATTAGATTTATCAATTCGAGAGGGGGGAATAAGAAAAAAGTCAGTCATATCCAAGGATATTAGAATAATGAGTAGTTTTAAAATAACTTGTTTAATAGAAAATAGGAAAAATTAAATACAACTTCTTTTTAATACATTTCTTTTACTCCTAGTTTTAAATAATCAATATTGATTAGCAATTTACTTGGCTTTTCACCCTGTATTTGAATTTCAGTGAGGTTTTTAGGAAAATCACCCCTGTCCTAATACTTTTGCATACTACCGTTAGTGTGCAAAAGTGTTAGGACAGGGGTGATTTTAAACTTTATTTTGATGTCTCATAAAAGATAAAATAGTTATTGTCCTAATACTTTTGCACAGTACTGTATATATCTTCAGTATACGTGTAAGCGCCTGTTTCTTGCACAAGACTTTCTATACGACAAGGATACTCAATACATTTAAACTTCAATACATTTAAAAGCGCCCATCTTATCTCCAAACATCTCTTTCCATATATATATCGATACACATTTATAAGCAAGTCAGTCTGGTGACACGCTAAACTTGGCTGATATTTCAATAATATATTCAGTCGTCTCGAGCAGCAGGCTGACTTCAGTTCAATCGTCTTATTCAAATCACGGGCCTCAAATCTGCTAATTTCGTTTTCCACAAATATTTCGACTGATAATCCGGCTCCTTCAGTGATGAGAGAGGGAGAAACTGCCCACTCTTATCGCTTGCCTGTCCGTCCCAAATGCTCGGCATCCCAAGACAGAAAATTCTCGCAGTCCATTTTTGACCTAGGGTCTACAATTTGTGTAAACAGGACGATTATAATTATTTTACGCATAATCAACCAAGTCCATCACTTTTACCGACAAAAACAAGTGTATTCATCACTTTTAGAGAAATATTTTCTTATCTTTAAAATTAATAAAATATTGTCGTGGACCCGGTTAAGAAGTCCAGCAAGAAAATAATACAACAAAAACCAAAATAGGAAATAAGGAATATATATTAACACAGCAACATAGACTAATTGGAGTAGATAGACTAAACTATCGCCCGGTTCACACTCCATCCTCACCTATTGAACAGGTGAAGAGGCTCATCCCTTGTTTCTTGTTTAGGATGCGGTTTCCGGTTTTCTCTTTTCTAATCTTCTCACTCTTATGTATCCCCCTGCACATCAGTGGCGTTACTGCCTTGCTTGGGGTGATATGATTTAAAAAAAAAAACATACAAATACTTAGAACGCTGTTAGTAGAAAAATCAATACGGGTTAGGAAGTAATACTGTAATTGGTACTCGCAGCAGTAGTACGATATCAGTGTTGGCTATCTCTGCCTATCGCTCTCCGCTGATCTGCGTGTGCTGATCTCCTGCGGATCTCTCACTCTCTGATCTCTTGATATTCTCTCCTCTTGTGAGGGAAAATATATGTAGTTGTAGGAAGAGTTCAATCCGTTGTAATGCATGATGCCACAATGACAATATTAATACCAGTCATCTGAAAATAAGGTTACATCATCTCCAAGATTCTCCATACAACAAGCATTTATAGATCTTTGGTATACTTGAACGCGTTCGTCCCATCTTCAAGCGCCTCTTTGCAACAAGCATACCTAGATCTTCGGTATAAGCAAAATAGTTAGGATTTTGGAGAAACAAGCAAGGATTACGGAGAACAGGAACCTGTTTCACACATTCAGAAAAAAAAAACCCGAAACCCTCATATTGTATATTGCACACAATCTAAGTAAGAAAATTAATTTTCGGAAAGGCTAAAATGTCACCAAATCACGATGTCTCTTTTGTGTCGACGATATGAATTCTATTTACCCTTTTATGTTAAAAGAGAAAACAAATTATTTGTGAAAGAAAGAACTCGGCTTTGATCTCGTCTATTCAATTTACAAATGCATCTGTGAAAAGCTGAAAATCCTCTATCTGACCTTTCTGCTAACTTTGTCTTTTCAGTATTAAATTATAAAGAAGCTCTCAAAAATCCATCCAATTTAATAGCAAAATCTGAGTGCAAAACATGTAAAATAACTTTAAATACTTGAAGATGAAGTCATATCAAGTTTCGCATTCCTTGAGCGTTATCGAAAACGCTACTTTTAACGCATTAATGGCAACAGTTTTGTGTCTAGGACAGGACAGTCTGCCGTAGACTATATTTCCACAAAAACGTTTAGAATTCAGATTCAAGGGAAGAGATAGAGCCAAATATTCCCCAATGTTGTTTCCTTAGTTGTTTAATAATCACAGAACCTAGAAAAGAATGAGTAGCGAATTTAATGACAGAATAATTATTGCAAAAACAAATGAGGTTTGTAATGGTTTTTTAATGACAGAATAATTATTGCAAAAATAAAGGAGGTTTTTAATGGTTTTTTAATGACAGAATAATTATTGCAAAAATAAAGGAGGTTTTTAATGGTTATTGTTCAGAACAACAAAACAAAGGAGGTTGTGGATAAACCTCATCTTGCATCTCCTGAAAAGACGAGATATGATCTCTCGTTGAACATGATATACCGATTTAATATCTAATAGCTGTAACTCCTTTTCAGTTTAACAAACAATTAAAATAGTTGAAGCTGATAAACGTGTGCGACAAACTATAAAACCGAATAAACAAAATTTGTTCAGTTGACATTTAGAGTGTTTCATTTTGAAGATATTCGTAACAAGGGATATTTTTAAATCCATGTTATTTCCAAATTCCAAAGATACAAAATAGCGAAATCAAATTCCATATCTCCTGAAGTTTTCTATCTTTGAAGAATTGTTTGTTTTTCTTTTATCCCAATTTCGTTCCTTGTTACTGATACTTCAAACTTATCCATGAAATCAGTAATCTATATTTTCCTTCAGAAAAAAAAGCCCCAAGATTACGAATTATGTTTAAAGCAAATAAGATCAGTTCACTTAGAAGGTTGGCGCAATAGAATCTTCTTTTAATATCAATTAAATTTCTGTATTTTGAAAAATATAGATACCTACTTAAATATTTACAAAGATAACTCTTATGTATATGCAAATGCCAAAGTTTTCTTCCTGAAATGTTTGCGTTCATTTCTATCTCTGTTTAGTGGCTGAGATGAGAGCGAGTTGACTGGAGACCAGCAACGTAAACAGAGGTGAGAACCCCGATTAGATATTTCTCTTAACCCTCTAGGGCCATTCGTATCATATTAGTGGGGGATCTGTTTATTACTTCATAACAATATAGAACTGATCCCCCACTTTATGACAAGTAGAAGCCTTAATCATATTATATTATTAACCCTCTAGGGCCATTCGTATCATATTTGATACAGTATGAAAACAAGCCTTGAAAGAAATATTTTCCTGAAAAATTTTTTAAGAGAAATATTTTATAAATTTCAAATGAAATCAGTACTGACTGCTCAGTCAATGAATACCAAATGTTTCCTTATAGGGAAATACCAAATGTTTCCTTATAGGGAAATACTGTATCAAATATGATACGAATGGCCCTAGAGGGTTAAATAATCTGCAATCTCTAGATATCATTATCTGTTTTCTTTCAAAGAACCAACAATTCTCATCAGAATCCATCTTGCACATTTATAAATCTGCCGTTCCTCCGTTCATTGAATACTGCTGCCATATCTGATCTTGTGCTCTTGCCGTAAAATTCTTGACAAAATTCAAACAAGGGTCTCTAATGTAATCGATTTTGACCAAGAATCTCGACTTCAGTCATTTTCTTATCAACCTGATGTGCCTTCTCTCTGGCTGTTCAAAAAATTTCATGGCAACTGTTCTGTTGATTTTTTCCTTGATGCCCCGACTTCATGAATTTAAGCGTGCTACCAGATTGGGTGTGCGTTGTGGTGCATTGGATATCGGCTCGGAACGGGAAATCGGGGAGCCAAGTTCAAATTCCAGCTTAATTCATTGTATTCACTTACGTGCAAATACTCTGGGAAAGGTATTAATCAGTCTGATCCTTCCAGTTATGGGTTAAATAACAGGACAGATTGGGTTCTATAGCCTTGGTTGGTAACCAGTCTACCGCAGAAATCAATGGCAACCTACTGCGGGAAAATCTTCTGCCCAGTCAGTCATGTCTCTTTCGAGACATAATCGCCCAAGTGTGTATCACGCATGGCATTTAACTGACTGACTGAATATAATAATTGAAAACATGATTAAGGCTTCGACTGGGCATAAAGAGTGGGGGATCGGTTTTCTATTGTGATGAAGTAATAAACTGACCCCCCACTAATTACTACTTAATAATATAATGCATCTATTCCCCTGCTAGCTATGAGACAAATAACAGGACAGATTGGGTTCTATAGCCTTGGTCGGCAACCAGTCTATCGCAGAAATCAATGGCAACCTACTGCGGGATAATCTTCTGCCCAGCCAGTCATGTCCGTTTCGAGACATGATCGCCCAAGCGTGTATCACGTATGGCACCTAACTGACTGACCAGATTGGCAACTAGGTCTCACTGTTTTACTGTTGAAATAACTAAATTCCATCGCCACTTCTTCTACAAGAATTAATTTTCTCAAACTTTCCAACTGTGGAACTCTCACGATATTTTGATTCTCTCGTGAGTATAATCATCAAGTATTTAACGACAACATCAATCACCATCTTCTTGAACCCTGTTTTCTTTTTTCTTTTTCTTTTTTTTTTTTTTGTCTTTTTTCAATCCCACCTCTCATTTTCCTCATTCTCTTTAATTCTTATCCTCTGTAATACACGGATGGCTGACAGTATTGTTACCTTTGCTTGAGGTTAAACGATTAAATAAATATATCAATGTGAAATTGATAATACAAACATAATACATTATCAACCTTAATCTCAACCTCAATCTCAATGTGTTTGTTCATATTGATATTAGTCTCTCCATATCGAATATCGATATATCCATTTACAAATTATTGCTTCTATCGATTTACGTCTGCTGATATTGATCTCAGATTGTTCATGCAAAAACCGTTCTTTCAAACAGATCTGTGATTGCATTTATCGATCTTATATTTTTCGAATTGATCTCAGCTTGTTCAAATACATTTTGTTCTCTTCGAATTGATCCCAGCTTATTCAAATACATCGCAGATTGTTTGCATTGATTTGTGTTTTCATATAGATTTTCTCCTATTTTTCATATAGGTATCAGTCTATAACGATTTCAGTCTATTCCTATCAATCTAAATTACTTTATATTGATTTCAGATCGGTTGTATTGATCTTACGACTCTTTAATTGATCTCAGATTATTCATATAGAATCCGACCTCTTGAAAAAAAATGGTAATATTGATCTTGCATTGCTCGTATTGATTTCAGACATTTCAAATAGACTACGTTCTCTTAAAATATATCTTATATTGTTGATATTAATATCAGATAGTTCATATAGTTTTGGGTCTCTTCAAATCGATCGACAGTTCTTCATATTGATCTTATATTGTTCATATCGATCTCAAGCTTGTCATATAGATTTTGTCTGTTCATATTGATCGCAGAGTGTTCATATTGACCTTAGATTGTTCTAAGTCTATATGAACAATATGAAACAAGATGTCCAATTCTTCATGAAGAACTTAGAGTTTCTAAAACGATCTCAGCCTCGTTTTATCAATCTAAATCTATTCACATATACCACAGACTCATTTATGCATTTAGATTTCAGGTGCTGTGTATCTATCACTATTTGTAAAGTTTTTCATATCGATATCAGCGTATCACTATTAATGTAAGTTGGCTCATATATATATATATATATATATATATATATATATATATAAGTTGGTTCTAAGCTTTCCGCTCTCATGAGCATCTTCAGAGAGGTTACAAGAACGTTAACATAAAAATATCCACCATCAATGACGATTTTATCTTGTGTTGACATAAAACTTTGCTAAGCAACAATAACAGTTACTAAAAATAGCAAACGCAGTTCGTAAATTTGTAATGCAGTTCTATGATGTCACCCCCTATATATATATATATATATATATATATATATATATATATATATATATATTAGTCATCCACATACAAGCCTGTTTTGCCGTATCACAGCTCATCAGTGTGGCTAGACATCCACTTGATTCCAGCCGAGATCGAAACTCGACCGATTCGATGTCAGTCTGAGTCCCTGCTCCCTAATGCCATGGAATGAGATAAAGAAGATCTTAGCATGTTATATATATGCGGTGTATACACACCCTAGTCACTGGGACAATTCAATTCATTGCTGAAGAGTAAGGCGTAAATCACAGTAGTGATTTTTAGAATGTTCTTCTCTAGAGAGCTCAGGCGTAACGAGAGTATATATATATATATGAAAATAAATTGGATGCCGTTATAAATCCACTGGTAATAGCACTTACAGACCGCTCTTCAAACCAAATTCTTCACAAAAATGAATGGGTTAAATTTATCCAAACAAAAAGAACCATTGAAGGACAGGGAAAAAACTGGCAGAGGCGATTAGATATACAGTGTTAGTTATTACCGGAAGCAGTGTTTCTATCCCAGGCGATAATATGACCTTGGACTGAACTTTTAGTTCAGCTGAACATTTTCAAATAAATGAATCAAGGATAATTTTTTTCAAAATGAGTTTCTAAAAATCTGTGAGTGTCAGAGTCTGGGCGACAGAGACATTTTGGCTCCACCTTGGAAGTGTTAATTTAACGAATGTTTTCACTGAACGGGGCGATAACAGCCCAAAGAGTCCAATAATGTCATTGTAAATCATTCTAAGTAACTTGTGAATCTTCAATGGCATACTTTTGGGTTGTAAAAGAAATCAGATTTCTTTTTTTCTATATCTGAACGGACAGGTTTCATTGCGAGATTTTTAATGGACCGCGGGCAAGAAAAGCAATAAACGCCCAATTAAGTTTTTAATCCACCGAGTCGATCGGACGAGTGAAATCTCAAAGGATGTATATATATATATATATATATATATATATATATATATTCAGTTTGTTCGTGACAATCACAACGTGTTTATATTGCGTTTATTTGATTCTTATATAAATTCTCCTGTTCATATCGATATCAGCATATTCATATCGAGCTTAGTTTTTCTATATCTACAAAACTGTTCTCTTTTTTAGACATTTTATACTTCCTACTGCGGAGCCGAGTTCGAATTCCAGCTGAATCCATTGTATTCACTTACGCGCAAATACCCTTGGGAAAGGTATTAATCCGTCTCTTCCTTCCAGTTATGGGTTAAATAACAGGACAGATTGGGTTCTATAGCTTTGGTCGGCAACCAGTCTACCGCAGAAAGCAATGGCAACCTACTGCGGGATAATCTTCTGCCCAGTCAGTCATGTCTCTTCCGAGACATGATCGCCCAAGCATGTATCACGTATGGCACTTAACTGACTGACTGATACTTCCTACCAGTTGAGTCAATGTTTTAACGCAGGGAAGAATAACCAGTTCCTTTTCATAATTTGGCGCAACACGCTCTTTTTACCCGACATGCTAATCTTCCACCGTAATTAGGTATTTTACTAGATTACATTCTTCGTATAAATAGCTTCTAATTAAAATGGGTCCTTTCGTAACGTGTTTATTGATAATTTTCAACTGTTTCTTTGCGATCGGAAATTATATATTAAGCCCTCACGCATTCCTATCATTAATTGTACACCATTTAAATAGAAATGTTATTAACAGTCATACGCAAAATAAGACGTCCGTGATTCCTGATGAGCCACGATACGTGGCCAGAAAGTATCCAATTATTTAATATTAATGGAAAATTAGACTGTCTTGGGTAAAGGTGACTTAGTTCGTTTCAATGCAATTCCCTGGACCCACGCACTCCATGGCTGTGCCGACAATGGCATTAATAGTAGCTTGTAATGAGATGGTTTGTTACATTCTTCTTCTTCTTCTTCTTCTTCTTTTTCCATGTGCCCTGTCCCTTCAGGACTTAGGCGATCATGATTCTCCAAGTCTCCCTATCTGTGGTGGCCCTTAGTATGTTTGCTCCTGTTACACCTCGCAACCCGTTCCGTCATCCACCTTATCAGGCCCTGCAAATATGTTATCCACTGCCTTCCTCTGTCTCTTTTTCCTTCTATCTGGCCTGTCAGTGTCTGGAACGCGTCCTTTGCCATGCCAATTCGCCTTCAAATCTCTGTGCCGCACTTTCCATCTCCTGTTAGAACACTTCCTAGGTATTTAAATTTTTGTACTTGAGTGATTCTGGTATCCCTTACCTGTATTTGTCATTTTGGGTTGCACCTTTTGCTGATGACCATGCATTCAGTTTTCTTAAAGTTTATTTGTAGTCTTCTTTTGTCACTCTCCACCGCTACCTTCTGTAGGAGGTCTTGTAGTTTCCTTTCTATGTCTGCAATTAGCGGTGTATCATCTGCATACCTTATGTTGTTCAAGTTGTAGCCTCCAATAACAAATCCTAGCGTATCATCTAGGGTCCTCAAAATATTCTCTCTGTACAAGTTGAACAGATCCGCTGAAAAACACATCCTTGTCTTACGCCCCTTTCTATCTTTGTAAATTTTCTGAAATCGTTACCTGTCCTTATGCAGGCAGTTTGCTGCCAGTAGAGATTCTTGATTACTCTGATGTCTTTCCCAAAAATGTCGAGGATGCTGAGCATCACCATCAATTCTTTGTGGCGTATTTTGCATTCACCTACTTGAAAATACCTTTGGGAATTGTCTGAATCTAAATACACCACACAGTTATGGGTTAAGCAGGAGGATTTCTATTCGAAAAAAACATATTTTTATCACACACACACACACACACACACACACACACACACACACACACACACACACATATATATATATATATATATATATATATATACTACCGGCCATAATTATTAGGCCATCTCAGTTTTTGAAAGAAATGATGTATTTCATACTACCAGGCACTCGACAGGAATGGCAAAGCCCGAACCGTTGCATTGGATATATCTAAGGCGTTCGACAGAGTTTTGCAAGGTGGCCTTCTATGTAAACTGCGGAGCTATGGTATAACTTGACATTTGTTTGAACTAACCCAGTCATTCCTCTCTAACCGCACAATGAAGGTGGTATTAAACGGACATGCCTCTCAGAACTACCATACAAACGCAGGTGTCCCCCAAGGCTTCATCTTAGGTCCTACACTCTTCCTGATATACATTAATGATCTCCCTGATACCATAAGAGCCCAAATAGGTTTATACGCCGATGACACCACAGTTTACTCTCGCCTCCTACAAAAATCTGGTGTAGGCGTCAAAGCTAACCTCGCAGCCGAGATTGAAAAAGACCTCCAATCCATATTGGACTGGGGTAAGAAATGGCTAGTAAATTTTAATGCTTCTAAAACGAAGCTACTCTCAATTAACCATCATCGACAATCTCACCTACCTCCCATTGGCATGGACCAGGCTTGCCTCCCAGAGAGTAAAACACTACGCCTCCTTGGTCTCACACTTTCAGCGGACCTCAAATGGAATGACTATATCGAATCCATTGCTAAATCCGCTGCTATGAAAGTCGGTTCTCTGTGTAGGGCCCGGAAGTTTTTTCCGTCTAAATCTATCCTGCACATTTATAAATCTACCATCCGCTCGTGAATTGAATACTGCTGCCATATCTGGTCTGGTGCCCCTGCTGTTCTCCTCGGGCTTCTCGATAAGGTTCAGAGGAGGGTCTGTAATGTGATAGATACCGACTTGGCAGACCGCCTGCAGTCTCTCTCCCACCGGCGCGACGTGGCCTCCCTGTGTCTCTTCTATAAATACTTCCACGACTTCTGCTCCGATAAACTTAGATCACTAGTGCCCCCTAAATACGAATTTGAA
The DNA here is from genome assembly GCA_037127315.1 of Ascarosepion bandense. Classification (NCBI taxonomy): domain Eukaryota; kingdom Metazoa; phylum Mollusca; class Cephalopoda; order Sepiida; family Sepiidae; genus Ascarosepion; species Ascarosepion bandense. The sequence continues at coordinate 3,174,834 of JBBBDQ010000690.1, read as the reverse complement.
CGAGATATTAGATTAGCAACTAGATCCCACCCTTTTACAGTGAAACCGATAAAATGCAGCCGTAACTTCTACTCCAACAGTTTCTTTCCACGCACTTCCCGACTGTGGAATTCTCTTCCAAATGATTGCTTCCCCGACGGCTACAATCTCCAGGAGATTAAATGTAAGGTCAATAGACACCTCCTAACACACTAACCTGCTCCCATTCTATTAAACACTCTTCCCATCTGCCCAAGCCTCATCCTCGCTATCCTTACTCATATGTCACCTTCCTCCTGACATTATCTATGTCTAACCACTCCTTCTCTTTACCTTCCCCTATGTAGTCCCATGCGCAATAGTGGCAATGGAATGCCTTGCTTGGGGTGAGATGATTAAAAAAAAAATTGCCACATGATAATAGAATGGTTATTTTGTTATTATTACTTTGCAAAATTTTACAAGGCAACGAGGCAAAGATGAACTCGTCCGAATCACCTAAATTTTCTTCATTCTTTCATTGATGAATCTGCAATATAGGTAATTATTAAATATTTATAAATTCATTTGATGCACATGTTATTGTGCAATATTAACAAAATATCCATTCTATTTTCATTTACAATTATTCACTTGGCAATAAATACTAGAAAATAGTATGAAATACATAATTTTTTAAAACACTGGCGTAGCCTAATTATTAGTATTTCTTGCCAAGTGGATAATTGTAAATGAAAATAGAATGGTTCATTCGTTATTATTATTTATTATTAATTTTACAAGGCAAGGAAGCAAAGATGAACTCGTCCAAATCACCCTAAATATTCTTCATTCTTTTATTGATGAAACTGCAGTATAGGTAATTATTAAATATTTATAAATTCATTTGAGGAACATGTTATTCTGCAGTATTAACAAAAAACAATTCTATTTTCATTCACAATTATTCATTTTGCAATAAAGACTAGAAAGAGTATAAAACACTGGGGTTGCCTATTCCTTATGGTACGTAGTATATATATATATATATATATATATATATATATATATACATATATACTCATGCACATACACGCCTGTATCACAGGTCATTAGTGCGCTTCGAAACTCGACCGTTTTGGTCACATATATATTTATATATATTAGAAAATGTTTTAGATATACTACAATTTCATTCACCGCATAATGATGACTTTCTTGCAGCTGATTAGACCCAGATTTGGGTCTGACGAGCTACAAGAAGGTCATTATTGTGCGGTGAAATACGTATTACCCATGAAATTATAGTATATCTAATTTTTTTTCTAAATTATATTACTCTGTTAAATTAAATAAATGAATTTAACATTGAGTTGTTTTGAGTTCATCTCTATCGGAATTTACCTGAATAATATACCAAGTGTTCTACGCTATATATATATTCATGCGATTTAGTCATTACTTTCGGTCTTGAAATTATATATATATATCTATATATATATATATAAACTTATTTATAAGTGGAATTTTGTGTGTGTGTGTGTGTGTGTGTGTGTGTGTGTATCCGTTACCAAAAGACTCCGAAACGGTTCAACCGATTTTCTTGAAAATTTACACAGTTGTACTATAAGCGTCTGCGAGTGTTCTTAGCTAGGTTTTGTGTCGAGGTACCCCCGATAAATATCGAAAATCGATAATTTTATCGGGTTATAGAAGGAGTTGTCCGATTTTAATCAAATTTGATACACTCATAGACAAAGACATAAGAAAAGATATTCAGAAATTCCAAGATTGCAGTTCTTACAATAGTACAGAAAATCGATTATATATATATATATATATATATATATATATATATATATATATACAAAAGGCAAGATGTTTGTGTGTGTGTCTGTTTATCTGTCTGTATGTCTTTTATACAAATCCACAATTTTTATCCGATTCTCACCAAACTTCACACAAATATTCTTTAGGCTGAGTCTGAGCTCCAGGACCATGGATTAGTTTTAAAGCTTTCATTACACCCGAGCAACGCCGGGCTATACTGCTCATAATTTATATATATATATATTAAGTAAATCATCGAGCTTTATATTCGACCTCAGCAGGATGCAGAAAGCACTGGACGGCCGTTTCGTCCTATATTGGGGACTCATGAGCAGTGCGCATCCGCATAGTAAGCTGATGTTATACCAACTGTACCACGGGCCCTGGTGACGAAGAAGTAACGAATTACCTCTTCGTCACCACAGCTTAAAAACCAAGACTGTCTGTGTTCGATTCCTGGTAGCGGACGCGAGCTTTAACGCTTTGGTGAAAAACCCTGATAAGACTTTTTGAACGGTCAAAACTTGAAAAAAAAAAGAAAAAAAATGAATTCTCCGATTGGAGTGAACAATCATTAATCTCAAACTAAAACTTTTGCTCCGTTGTAAGAATAGGAATTATACGACTGAAGTAGGTCTGTCTGGCTCACTAGGCATACTTTATATATATATATATATATATATATATATATATATATATATGTATAAAGTATACTTAATGTGCCAGACATACCTACTATATATATATATATATATATATATATATATATAGTTCATGTAATATATATTACATGATATATATATATATACACACAGACCGGAAATCTAAGCAAGAGTCAACAACCTACCACGGTTTCGCCCTACGGCTCGTCAGCCAATTTCCCTGACGAGCCGTATGGCGAAACCGTCTTTTTTTGCTCTACTTTCGTATTGAGCGTTTTAGTGTTAGGGTTTTCGTCTTGGGTTTATTTTCTTTCTTAAGTGTGCTTGACTTTTTGTTCATGTACTTAATTTTTTTCTTTTTTTACTTCCTCTTCTTTTCCCTCCGAGTTCGTTCTCGGTGGGTTGTACAAGACGATTTACATTATAGCTTAATTCATACTAGTTTTGGCAGAGTTAGTTCTGTTACTATTGGTATTGTTATTACCATAGTTAAGATTATTATCATTATATATATATATAGATAGATCATGTAAAGGCGTTCGACAATGGCTAGTTAGAGATGATCGACAACCTCGATATATCCGGAAAAAACATTAGAATTACCAAAAATCTATACTGGCATGAAACCGCCTGCATACGAACGGGAAATGTATTCAGATCATATACACAAATAGAAATCGGTGTAAGGTAAGGATGGATCTTCTCTCCGGATATATTCAACATATACAGCGAAACAGTTATGAGAGAGCTACAATCCATGATGGAATCCGTCATTGACGGCCAGAATCTCAACAATATAAGATACACAGGCGACACAGAGCTGATAGCAGACACATAAAAAATGCAGAAGGTAGTAAAGAAAAGCAGGAAGAAAGGACTATTTATAAACTTCAAGAAAATTAAACGCATGGTCATCAGCAAAGGATAAACCTTAAAATACCAACTAGATATCGGGGATAATAAGATCAAACAAGTGCAGAAATTGTAATATCTGGGAAGTGTTCTGACAGAGGACAGCATGTGCAACACTCTGATCCGAAGATGCAATGGCATGGCCAAAGGCGGAAAAGCTAAGCAGAGTATTAAGAGACAGGAAGATTTCTTTGAAAACAAAGAAAAGAGTATTAGGCTGTTATGTGACATCTGTTCTTCAATACGGCAGCAAATGCTGGACGATCTCCTCAAAGATAAAAGACAGACTCGAATCAGCAGAAATATTGTTCTACAGAGGGATGCTGGGGATACAATAAACCAAGCATGTAAGCAACGGCAAGGAATTGGAGAGAATGCAAGCGAAAAGGAAAATTATACTTAGCATCAGGAAGAAAGTGTTGAGGTTCCTTGGACACGTAATGAGAAAGGATAGTTTGGAGAAGCTGATACTCACAGAACTGACAGAGGGGAAGAGAGAGGTAAAGAGAGCACGAAACATACTTGATGGTCTTGAGTGGATGGCGTAGCAGGGTTTAGGTGGGATACCAAGAGGACATGTACTGAGCAACAGGGGATAGGGGCAAGTGGAAGTCCATCCTACGTCTTGAAATGACACGGCACATAAAACAGAAGAAGAATGCTAGATTGGCAACTAGGTCTCACCGTTTCACTGTTGAACTAGCCAGATGCAATGGTCACTGCTACTCTAACAGTTTCTTTTTTCGCACTTTCCATGCGTGGAACACCCTTTTGATGTTTTACTTCCCTGATGACTCAGTTAATTGCCATACTTGATACACACTTGGACGATCATGTCTCGAAATAAACATAACTGACTGAGTAGAAAATTTTCCCACATGAGGTCGCCATTACTTTCTGCAATAGACTAGTTGCCAATCAAGGCTATAGAATCCAATCTATCGTGCTATTTAATCCATAGCTAGAGAGAGAGAGAGAGAGAGAGAAGATTTTGCTGCAGTAGTTTGCCTTCACTTTCTGCAGTAGACTGGTTGCCAACCAAGTCTATACAATCCAGTCTGGCCTTCTATTTAACCTGGAGAGAAAAAAGACGGATTAATATCTTTCTCAAGGGTATTTGAGAGTAAGTGAATGAAACGAATTCAACTGGAATTTGAACTCGGCTCTCCGATTTCTAGTTCTGTAACGATAGCCACGGCACCACAACACACAATCCGTGTCTCAGATGTGGCATAAAGCTGAAATTATAGGGCATGCTGTAAGGATGTAAGACACTAGTCGTAAGATTTCTAGCGAGTCAAGTTCACAAACACTTACCCCCCGTCGACGTGACCTCCCGCTTGATCGTTTATGAATCGGGTGTTTGATTCTTACTGGGTGGCTCATACTATCATCGTTTTGCCACATCTAAGCTAAGGTTAGAAAACCCACCATTAAGACACTTCCATATGCTTTAATGGTAGTGAAAGGTTTTCTCGATAGATCATTTACAACTGAATAGTGGGTTCAATCTTCACTTCAGTTCATACTTTCGGCTTTTTGCTACATCTAAATCAGACAAAAGCCCGACCCTGCATAAGGCAGTGTCTACGGGAAATTTTTTGCCAGAGATTAAGAGCTCAGATCTTCAGAGTCTCGTTTCAGACAAAGCAGATAAGGTCCCGAATCTGCGTATGCGGGGTCTACGGAGAATCTTTACCCGAGCGTAACCACCCAGAAAACCCTACGTAAAAATCGCCTTTGTGTTACATCCCATCTGGAGAAGAGTAGACAAGACTCGATCCAGTTTACACGTGTTCTACGGGGAATTTTTGCCCGTGTGTACTCACTTAGAATGCTCCACGAAAAAACTTACTTTATGTTACATACCGCCCTTTTGTGGGGAGGACTCGAGTAAATACCCAGTGTTGGCCGATGGGCGGTGAAGAACCCAGACGTAACGTTGGCATAGCCGCGGGAATAGACGAAAGCTTTACCCCGCGTTTGCATTGTCCACGGGAAATTTTTGCCCGGGCATATTCGCTCGTAAAACCTCACGGTAAAAATCAGCCTTGTGCCACATTCCATCTTGCTGAAGAAGTTCTGGAAAATACTGACTTAAATGAAAAATATTTACCTTAGAAAAAGTTGCCTTTCGGCATAGCCTCGTCTAGTTTAGCCTCGTCTGGTTTAAATACACGAGAACACGACCCTGCGTATTCCATTTCTGTGGAGGATATTTTCTCACGTTCGCGCTAGTAAAATTCTACCTTATGCCACAACGTGTCATTTTTAGGCAGCTCGTGTAAATACCGAGTTCATTAAATCTTACATTTATGCCAATAAGAAATTTCTCTAACAATTCTACTTCTTCTTCTAAGTGTCATATCCCTTCAGGACGTAGGCAATTGTGGCCTTCTATATCTCCCTATCCCCTGTAGCTCTTAACACCTCTTCTCTTGTTATTCCGTTCAACCCCGGCTCTGCTAACCATTTGCTCAAGTTCATCAAGTATGTCACACGTTGCTTTCCCTTGTCTTTCCTTCCCTCTATCCGTCCTGTGAGTATCAGATTCTCCAAGCTCTCCTTCCTTATTAAACATCTAAGAAACTTTATCTGTCTTTTCCTGATATTAAGTATAAGTTTCCTTTTCGTTTCCGTTCTCTCCAAAACCTCGTCTTTGCTCATATGTTTGGTCTATGGTATCCTCAGCATCCTTCTGTAGAACCACATTTTGGTTGCTTCAAGTCTTTCCTTCATCTTTGATGAGATTGTCCATCATTTGATGCTCTTTTTGATGGATATATTACCATGTTTATTTAAATATATATATATTACGATATTGAGTTCTCTGGCATTTCTATTTTTACAAAAAGTGGTCAATACAATAAATATTGTACAGCATAATATAATCATAAAGTTATATAATTACGAATTAAAAGTACATTGCGACACGAAAATTTCTATGTTTCGAGATTTCTATCTCGACACTTGCTTTAAAAATGTAAATCATTTTCACAACCAACATCCAACATTGCCTGAGGTGAAGATAGAAATCTCGAAAAATAGAAATTTCTGTATCGTAATGTAATTTTTATTCATAATTATATATGTATATATATATAATGTATCGAGGCAGCAAATAATTTTCTAAACATAAACTGTTAAATATGAGACGGTGTGACGTCACAGAACAACATTGCAAATTTGCGAACAGCGTTTGTTATTTTTGGTAACTATTGCCGTTGCCTAGCGGAGTTTTATGTCAACACAAAATAAAATCGTCGGTGATGGTGGATGCTACTGTATTACCGTCTTAATAACTTCTCTGAAGATGGTTCATGTGAGCCGAGAGCTTAGAACCGAATTAATAAAAAATTATCCAAATGTTGGAGAATTTTTGTCTTTATTTTCAACTGAAATTAAAGCCAAAATACGACGTTTAGAACGGCTCATGATTAAACATAATAGACATTCATTGTCTCTTATATTTAACAGTATATGTTTAGAAAAAAAATATATATATATATATAAATATATATATATATATATATATATATATATATATATATATATATATATATATAAATGTAAACTTATCACTATACTCGTTTCGAAAACCTTCCCTGAAGATACGGTTGGGTGAAACTTAGGTAGGTTTCTTGGCTCTTTAGTTTATCTATTATATATATATATATATATATATATATATATATATATATATATATATATATATCTCGCCGACTGACGCCAATTCGGTCGGGTTTCAATCCTGAGTTAAAAAGCCATCGGATGTCTAACCGTACCGATGAACTGTGATACAGCGAAACAGATCTGTCTGCGGATGACTATAGTATTTACGCTCTCACACCCTGATTGAGCACTCTGGGAGAGTGGGGGATTTTGTAAACAGTAGCTACTCCGGCATTTACCCACCGCTTATTCGATAATGAATTGGAGCACCCTAGCTATTGGGCGTGTTTATACGCGCTAAAAAGCCTGCCTTCTTGTACTGGATGCTCATGGCCAAGGGATAGAATCGCCGACTGACGTTAATTCGGTCGGGTTTCAATCCTGGGTTAGGAAGCGACCGGAGTCTAAGCCGTACTGATGAACTGTGATACAGCGAAACAGATCTGTCTGCGGATGACTATAGTATTTACGCTCTCACACCCTGATTGAGCACTCTGGAAGAGTGGGAGGCTTTGTAAACAGTAGCTACCCCGGCATATACGCATCGCTCATTCAATAATGAATTAGCGCACTCTAGCTATTGGGCGTGTGTAATGATATAGTCGCTAAAAGGTCTGCCTTCTTCTACCGAACGCTCGTAGCCCAAAGGTAAAATCGCCGACTGGTGCCAATTCGGTCGGGTTTCAATCCTGGGTTAAAAAGCAATCGGATGTCTAACCGTACTGATGAGCTGTGAGACAGCGAAACAGATCTGTCTGCGGATAACTATAGTATATATAGTGAGAGAGATATAACGCTAAAGAGAGAGAAATATCTTCCCGTTTAATGAATTAACTCTGTTTTTATGGGAGCTTCGTTAACGTATATTAACGCTAAACTGTGACATACTTCGCATGAGACAGAGAAGGAAAGACAAAGAAGATAACGACATTCCATAAATGCGGAGGAAACTGCCTATTTGCTAAACTGTCAGCATTGAACAAATGTAGAAATGCAAACAATGACTAATAAATACTGTGAATTTGTTTTTTTAAAAAAAGGCTATCAAAATTTACGAAAAATTTGCAGACGTAAAATTGGTTAAAGCAGATGATGAAAGCGTTAGCGATTATGAAAAAAAAAAAACCCTGTCATTATGTAAAATGATTTTCATTCCAAAAAGAATTGGACGTATTTCTACAAATATAAAAAAATGGATGGCGGTAAATTGTTCAAATTGAATAAGGTTTGCAAAAGATTTTTTATTTTATTTTTTACCTTAATACCCATCATAAATGTTAAATTAGTTTTGAACCAACTATTATTTTTTTTTTATTTTTCTGCTCTTGGCGCGAATAATTTAACATTCAGACAGATATAGACATTCTTGTTCATAGTGAAGTTGTTGGCGTGTTTTATCATCATAATGGAGTAAGCTTTGCTACCTTACACAGCTGTTCGTCAAGTTAGTGTGTACTTTCTTCATCATAACAACCTGTTTGCTAAATGGAAAGTGAAAATGAGTTTTCTTTCAAATGATATGCAGTTTTTCGAATTATTTTTTATTTCTGTTATTATATTCATACAATGGTTTTTGCACAAGTAAGAGCTTATATGTGCGAGGATGTGCGTTGTGGTGCTGTGGATATCAGCATGGAACGAGAAATCGGGGAACCGAGTTCGAATTCCAGATGAACTCACTGTATTCACTTACGCGCAAATACCCTTGGGAAAGGTATTAGTCCGTCTCTTCCTTCCAGATATGAGTCGAATAACAGGACAAATTGGGTTCTATAGCCTTAGCTGGCAACCAGTCTACCGCAGAAAGCAATGACAACCTACTGCAGGATAATCTTCTGTCCAGTCAGTCATGTATCTTTCGAGACATGATCGCCTAAGCGTGTATCACCTACGGCACTTAACTGAGTGAATGAATATAATAGCTGGAGACATGATTAAGGCTTCCACTGGGCATAAGTGGGGGATCAGTTTTATACTCTTATGAATTAATAAACTGATGCCCCACTAATTATTACGTAATAATACAATGCATCTCTTTCCTCTATAGCTATGAGTCAAATAACAAGACAGATTGGGTTCTATAGCCTTGGCTGGCAAGCAGTCTACCGCAGAAAGCAATGGCAACCTACTGCGGGTTAATCTTCTGCCCAGTCAGTCATGTCTTTTTTGACAAACGTGTTTCACGTATGGCACTTAACTGACGGCATAGCTGATAGTCGTCCACAGCGATAGACTACATCCGCAGGAGATTGGAGGTTTTGGGGAGCTATTGTTCTGTAGGGATAAAAAAATTAAGAACGAAAAGCATTGCGAAAAAAAATCAACTAAGAAAAAATACACAAGTCAGTGCGAAAAGCTAATTCTGAATGGATTAAAAACATCAAATTCACCTATGACGTAGTTTCAAGCCTAGATGTGAAAAGCGTCACCGAAGCTGGTATCATGAGAAGTTTAACTATTTAAACCACGACGCTAACCTGTCAAAAGTCAGTCAACATGAAAGCGGTTAGCTGGAATCTCATGGCAATGTAACGAAAGAAAATTCAGGAAACTGACCCGGACACGTCACAGTTTCATTCAACCTCTTCTTCCAATTTTCTTTTCTTCCTTTACACTCCACAAGGAGAACAAACGGACACGTTAAGTACTACTTCTTTATTTGTTTTGCCTTCTCTTTCACTCAATCTGTCGCGACTTACTAAAAAGAGGAAGGAACAAAGACTTTACATTCTGCTACTACACATCTATGAACTCTAAACTTCTGCGGACTTTTTAAATACCTACATTACTACCACGAACCTTCTATACAACTTGTGTTATTCTTTCCTTTTAATAACTTTCTATTTTAACATGAAAATGTATATTTTATTCTTACACTATTCCACACAATTCTACATATTCCATCCTTCCGACAACCAACCTTCTGATAATTCTGATGATGATAATGCCGCATAAATCTTTTAAGCTGTAGGAAGTTCAGTTAAGTCTAACACGAGGCTGAATCAAAGAAACATTATCCAGTTCCCTACGATGCCGTCCACTCTGAACTAAGGTGGTAGCACGTGTTAGGGTCCCAGCTATGGAAAACACAATGAACTCTCAAACAAAAATGTGCAGTACACTTTAATAGTCACAATACCAAAAATACATTTTATGATATGCAAGACATACATGAAGAATAAAAGTAACTCCTCATTTTAAAATGCTAATAATTTATTTATTGACTATAAATGTTGCAAGAAATGGGTATGAGAGGAAAGCAATTAGTATGAGGTTTTAATTAAAATTCGATGAGGCAAAAGATTTTGCTACAAGCTTTTTGAGCCGCCCAGGCATCGCGTTAACTGATTCCACCAGGAGCACTTGTGGTATGGAAGACATAAGTTCTTGCATTCGTCCTTAAAGTTTTTTCCAATTTCGCGGTTTGCTATAATAAACTTGCTCCTCTATCTGGCCTGTCAGTATCAGGTTCTCCAAGCCCTCCTTCCTCGTTGCATGTCCCAAGATTTTCAGTTTTCTCTTCCTGATACTCACTATTAATTTCCTTTTTGTTGCCATTCTTTCCAACACCTCATCGTTGCTTGTATGCTCAGTCCACGATATTCGCAGCATCCTTCTGTAGAAGCACATTTCCGCTGCTTCAAGTTTTTTCTTCATTTTCAATGATATTGTCCAGCATTATGATACTTACACAGACCCAGTTCATCTTCATTCTTTTAGTAAAGAGACACCACTAATCAGACAGCCTCTTTTCTAAAACTGTCACTCTGCGAAAAAGACTCCCGAGAGGATGCTTCCGCTACCATTACAAAATTCGCCTTGTGTCAGCTCTTATTTATCTTATATAAACGAGTGACATCTTCTTTCTACTTCCATCCATTCCGCTCTTACGACAACCTCATTCAGTAATTACCTGTCTTGAGAGGCTCTTTTGCCCTCTATTGGGTGAATGATAGTATAAAAATAAACAAAGAAAAAAGAATGGAGGGAGAAACATACAAATAGAAAATAAGCAAAAATATGAAATAAAGAATACAGATATAAGGGTGCAGCAGAAATACCTCCCATATTTTAAGGGTTGCTAAAAATGCTGGAGGTATTTCACCCGCAAACTGTATAGTTTATAAAATGTACAGTGGATGTGCGTTGTGGTACAGTGGATATCGGCTCGGAACGAGAAATCGGGAAGCCGAGTTCGAATTCCAGCTGAATCCATTGTATTCACTAACGCGCAAATACGCTTGGGAAAGGTATCAATCCGTCTCTTCCCCCCAATTATGGGTTAAATAATAGGACAGATTGGGTTCTATAGCCTTGGTCGGCAACCAGTCTACCGCAGTAAGCAATGGCAACCTACTGCAGGATAATCTTCTGCCCAGTCAGTCATGTCTCTTTCGAGACATGATCACCCAGGCGTGTATCACGTATGGCACTTAACTGACTGACAGTGAAAAGAATAAACTGTCGTTTTATCTCTCCTTATTTTCTTTCTCTTTATTTTTTTAATTTGTGTTTTTTTTTTTTTTTTTTTTTTTTTTTTTGTGGGGAGAGACGGGGAGGAACCAATCAGATTTATTCTTTCTATACGTATTTCGACTTTCATCTTTTATTTCCCCGACACAACCCACTTATTTCCTTGTCTTCCATTTATGATCAGCTTCATTTTCTTGAAATCCACAAAGGAAATGAAAACGATCAAAGTAAAATAACTTAGAAAGTTTTTTTTAATTTTTTTTTTATTCATCTTTCTTTGTTGATGAATACGACACCAGAGTTTCCGTTTTAGTTCTCGAGCAGAATCAAATAAACAGAGAGGAAAATAATTTTATTAATGGTGCCGGGAAAATGTATTCAGTCAGAAAGACAATTGGAAACTGAAATGCATTTGCGAATTCAGAAGAAAGAAAAACAAAGACAAGAAAAAAAGCAAATTGTTTTTTTAGATCAAAGTTAAATCATTTTTGCCTAACATAAAACAAAATTCTACAAAAGTTTTACTGAAATTCTAGTCAATGTTACAAGATAAAGTAATTACAGCCAGTTTATACATCATTATAAGTAGGATAGAAATAAACAGATTTGACAATTTGTATGGAACTGGTTCATATATATATATATACAGTACTGTGCAAAAGTATTAAGACAAGAAGTTTATCTTTTATGAGGCATCAAAATAAAGTTTAAAATCACCCCTGTCGTAATACCTTTGCACACTACCGGTAGTGTGCAAAAGTATTACGACAGGGGTGATTTTCCTAAAAACCTCACTGAAATTCAAACGCAGAGTGAAAAGCCAAATAAATTGCCAATAAATATTGATTATCTAAAACTAGGTGTGAAAGAAATGTATTAAAAAGAAGTTATATTAAAATGTTTTCTTATTTTCTATTAAACAAGTTATTTTGAAACTACTCATTATTCTATTATCCTTGGATATTGCTGACTTTTTTCTTATTCCCCCCACTCGAATTGATAAATCTAATGTTACTTCGCAAGACACACTTTGGGAACAAATACAATATGCTTGGCAGGAGATACCATTAGATACATTGAAGAAGCTTGTGATGTCAATGCCTGACAGAATGAAGGCTGTGATCAAAGCAAAAGGCTATTAAACTAAATATTAAATTTATTTTGTAACAAATATTTTTTCTTGTTAAAGCGTTTGTTGAGTAAATCAAATAGAATTACTTTAATTAAATTGTTTATTTCTGTCAATATGCCTCATATATGATAAAATAGTTCTTGTCCTAATACTTTTACACAATAGTGTATATATATATATATATATATATATATGTATATATATATATATATATAGTCGTACTCAGACAGATCTGTTTTGCTGTATTATAGCTCATCAGTAAGTTTAGACATTCGATTGCTTTTAACCCAGGATTGAAGTTATGGGCGCTCGGTAGAAGGAGGCACATATTTAGCGTATGATAGATCATACGCCAGTAGCCCTATATATATATATATATATATATATATATATATATATATATATATATATATATACGGGCAGTATTGGGGTGGTTGAGATGGTATTCAGTCGTTGTTAGTCCTGTTTTACTCATGTACTTTTGTATAATATATTTGTATTTTTTAATTTCGTTTTTTTAAATATATATATATATATATATATATATATATATATATATATGTATAAAACGAAAGAAAACAAAATCTGAGATCATAGGAAAATTATATAAAGATTACATCACCTTGTCTGTCATTTTTAACAACATTTGCATAAAAAGAGTGATTGCTGCCTAAATGCTTAAATTTTTAGATATACATATAACTAGCATCATAGCCCGGCGTTACCCGTACAACTCAGAACATTTTCAAAAATTCCATTAAAAACATCTATTTTCTTTTGTTTTGCGTAAACGTGATTTGATGTTTTGTGTGACATTGTAAACAACATTGCCTTTGTTTTTGTTTCAAAATTACAGAAAAAATATTTACATTTTTTGTTGAGTAAATGAATTTAACATAAAAAATAAAAATTACTTATTTTGTTTTACTGAAATAAGAAATATAAAACTATTACGCTCTCAGTTCAGAAATTCTCAAACAATATTTAAAAATGTAGGCATTTAATTTTAGAGGAAAAAGTTACATTAATGTCACACGAATTACAGGCAGTTGCTTTCCTGCATGAAATATTTAACGAAAAAAAAGCTTTATTTATTTATTTTTTATTTTCTGTACTATGAAATACTAAATCTGAAAAAAAAAAGTTAAATAATTAAATTAGACATTGGCACTTTTTTGTACATATTTTTTGCTTGAAAACACACTTTTTTAAAATATTTAATTTGTTTCAAAATTACGGGGAAAAATATTCACATTATTTTTTGACCAAATGAATTTTTAAAACCTCGGAATTAAAATTAATTATAAAGGCTCATTTTTTTAATAAAAATATTTTAGTCGCGTTTGACCTGTGTGATTTGATTTCTGTGACGTAATTTAGCAACCATCTTAGATCTTAGATGTTTTACAGAGCAAATGTAAACAATCGGCTCCATTGGCCAAAAAGTGCGAAAAGGAAAATTGCAGAACTTAAACTAAAAAAGTATATGTCGACCTGGCTTCCCTGTAAATATGTGTGCCTAGAGAGTTTGGATGGCGTAGCTTAAAAAATGTAGGCGTGCATAGGGAACAGTCATATGCAAACTCAGAGATTGCCTTTTTTATAGAGAGATATATGTGTGTGCGTATGTTTCTATATATATGTGCAATTTATATATCAGGTCAGTTCAAAAATTTTTGCCAGTTTGTAAAAGGGCCATTTTAAATCATTGTAATCGATTTTATGCATATTGTTATTACTTAAACATATCACCATGATTAATTTATGACTTTTTCTTTCAGATTATTAAAGCATCATTGATATTTTCCTGCAATATTCTCACCTATGTTCTCCAGAGAACTTGCGACAACGTGTTTCTTGTTGCGAATCTTTGCTTTCACGACACCTTCAGACACCAGTTTTGGGTAGGCTTGTTACAGGTGCCATCTTACCTCATCCTGCATATTCTCCTGACCTAGCTCCCTCGGATTATCACTTATTCTCGAAAACTACAAAACCATTTAGATGGCGTTAGGTTAACATCACGAGAAGAGATTGAACATGAGTTAGTTTCATATTTCACATCAAAACCTAAATAATTTTACAAGCAAGGCATTTCTAAGCTCGTTGACAAATGAAATCAAGTTATAGAGAGCAAATGTTGTCATTGCTATGAATAAAGATTTTCAAAAAACCCGTTTTTCATTTTTCAGGATAAAATTTTAAATCGGCAAAAACTTTTACACCGACCTGATATATATATATATATATATATATATATATATATATAGTATATCGAGGCAGCAAGTAATTTTCTAAACATACGCTGTTAAATATAAGAGACAATGAATGTCTATTATGTTTAATCATGAGCCGTTCTAAACGTCGTATTTTTGCTTTAATTTCAGTTGAAAATAAAAAAAATTATTTTCAACTGAAATAATAATAATAATAATAATAATAATAATAATAATAATAATAATAATAATAAAATCTTAGTACTGCCTGGATAGACTACCGAAAGGCATTCGATAGTGTGCCACATGAATGGATTTTAAAGACTTTAAATATATACAAGATATCGCCCGTCATCATCAATTTCATCAAACAGTGCATGTCTATATGGAAAACAACCCTTTACCTCAATCATATAAATGGAACCTATAAGTCTGATGAAATAAACATCAAAAGAGGTATATTTCAAGGTGATTCTTTATCTCCCTTACTATTCTGCATATCATTAATAGCACTAACCAGTCAACTTAATAAGACAGAATGTGGTTATAAAATAGGCCAAAAGAAAATAAGCCATCTATTTTACATGGATGACTTAAAGTTATATGCTAAGAATGATAATGAGCTGGAAGGTCTTCTGCAAACTGTAAAATGCTTCAGCGAAGACATTGGAATGAAATTTAATTTGAATAAATGTGCTAAAGCTACAGTTTTACGTGGATCAATACAAGAAACATCCTCAATTAGCCTAGACCCTGCTGTAACAATAAAAGAATTGGAACCAGAAGAAGCTTATAAATACCTAGGTGTAAATGAGAGCGAAAACATTCACCATAAAAAAATGAAAGAAATAGTGCGTAAAGAGTACTATAGAAGGCTACGAATGATATTAAAAACTGAATGAAATTCACAGAATAGAGTTATGGCCATTAATAGCCTTGCAATCCCAGTTGTCCAATATAGCTTCAACATCTTAAACTGGACTCTAAACGACATCAGGCGAATGGATGCTAAAACAAGAAAGCTTCTTTCTAAGCATAGGATGCATCACCCAAAGGCTGATGTAGACCGTCTATACATACCCCGTAAAGAAGGTGGAAGGGGTCTTATTCAGCTGGAATTGTCATACAAGACAACAACTATTGGCTTACTAACATACATAGAAACAACAAAGGATTGGATGATACAATTAGTAAGGCAACATGAAGAAAGAAAGAAAAAATATTCAATAATAAAAGAAGGCAGTAAATACAAACAAGAATTACAGTTAGTAGATTCTGTAGAAAAGCAAAACAGTAGCCAAGAACCAACTATTGCGGCAAAAAATATGAAAATGAAAGCCAAAGATAAAGCTCTTGAAAAGATGAAACAGCGTTGGCAAGACAAACCTCTGCATGGCCAATATCCAGTACGTGCCAATAAATCCAATGTTGACAAAGTTAATACTCATCGATGGTTACGTGCATCTGGATTAAAGTCTGAAACTGAAGGATTTATACTTGCAGCACAAGACCAAAGTCTTTTCACGAGAAACTTTCAGGCAAATATTATGCATAATAATATGGATCCAAAATGCAGGTTTTGTGATAAACACCAAGAAACAATAGACCACCTAATCTCAGGCTGTTCTGTGCTTGCCCCAAACGAATATAAAAATCGCCACGATAGAGTTGGGCAATATTTACATTGGGCAATGTGCAAACATTATGGAAAAGCTGTAAACAAACACTGGTATGAACATCATCCAGCACCGGTTACAGAAATAGAAGATGTAACCATTCTATGGGATTACACCATCTACACAGACAGAAAAATTGAAGCAAACAGGCCAGACATTATTGTTAAAAACCAGAAGGAGAAAACTTGTCTATTAATTGATATGGCTTGTCCAGCGGATTGTAACATAGCAACCAAGGAATTTGAAAAACTGTCAAAATATAAAGACCTGGAAATTGAAATAGAAAAAATGTGGAAATTGAAAACAAGAGTTGTGCCAGTGATAGTAGGTGCACTTGGAATGATTAAAAATGGAACAAAACAACACATTGAAAGAATCCCTGGAAACCCCAGCTTAAGAGATATACAAAAAATTGTCTTATTAAGTACAGCCCACACACTAAGGAAAACGTTATCTATGTAATGCTGGGGATGATAGGGAAGATAGAAAAACATGAAATGGAGTCATAACAACACGCCACTACCTGCCTTAGGTCTCCCCGCAGACTTGGTTGGTAGTGAGACCAATGCAGAAATCGAAATATGATGAAAAATGACATAATAATAATAACCTGACACCACAGAAAAAGAATACCGATTTTAACAAACATAATTTCATTCATGTTAATTTTTATTTAAATATCCGGGACTACAATAAGCCAACATGTTCCTAGGTATATTAGATAAAATTTATGTGATCATACTCGTGTGTCACAATCAGTGCACGAGTCTTCAATGAGACAACACCTCTTAGATGATGAGTCATGCTTGTCTTTTTTTCGAACTGACTCATTTTCCATTTTTCATACAGGCAGATCAAAACACCAATCTTTTCAATTTTAGAAGCTTTATGCTTAAAATTATCTCAGTCTGTACTGTGCAAGCAGAAGGAGAATTTCATAAAATCCTTACATTTTACACGGAAATATGTGAGCTTTATTTTTTCCTTTTCATGCTCAACTGGGTCATTTTTCTATATTTACGCATTTTAATTGTACTTTTATTTCTGTCTTAATTTTACGTATTTACAATATTCGTTATTTTAAGCGTGTTACAATACTGTCTTCATATTTATTTATTTCCTAATCAATCTGTTATAAAAAAAGTTGACAACGACTGGTCCTTGACAAAACGTTGGCCGAAAGGCAGCCTAGACCCGGATATTTTAAAAAATGATCATCAAATTATGCTTGTTTAAATCAATATATATATATATATATATATATATATATATATATATGGGTGCGTATGTTTGTATATATGTGTGTGTGTGTCTATATATATATATATATATATATATATATAAGAAAAATTAAGACAGACGCATTATTTCATGGTAATTCGGAAGTATAGGCCTATTTCAGGCGAGCCATCTTCAGCTTCCGTCTTTATTCAACGAAGGATTCTACATGAATGGGATTCACAACGACCTAATCCGGCGAATAAAAAAAAATAAAGAACAAGATAAAAACATATAAGATGATAAGAATATAACTGTCGCTCCTCTAAAACAGAAAATAAGAACAATCCATCCGTTTGTCGAATCCACAGAGATTCCTCCATAATCATCGGTCAATGTCGAGCAAAGTTCGAGGGAAGCGGGTGGGTCAGACGAGAAAGAGGGAGTGATAAAGAAAAGAGAAGAAAGGAAAGACAGGAGAGAGGAAGATAGAGCTTTACATCCTTAAGTTAAAGGAACCTCATTATTCTATTTAGATTTATTTGTTTTAACTTGTATTTTTTTGTCCTTAAAGATGTACGCCCAGCGATCAGTGTCAGAGAAAGTTCGAGGGTAGCGGGTGGGTCAGACGAGAAAGAGGGAGTGATAGAGAAAAGAGAAGAAAGGAAAGGAAGGAGGAAGGGAGAAATAGAGCTTTACATCTTTAGTTTAAAGGAACCTCAATATTCTATTTAGATTTATTTGTTTTAACCCGTATTTTTTTCCTTTTTACAAATGTATTAATATTAAGGTTTTCTCGCTTAAAATATAGTGCTCGTAATATTTTTTCCCTAAATGTGTATTATCGGTAATATTTAACAGTGATGTATGGCTGGAATTAATTATCATCAGAAATGTATTGCTGGTAATAATTTTCCTTCAAAATGTATTGTTTTTTCGACAGAAAATTTTTTTTCCGGAAATGTATTGTACTACAGGCCCTTTATGTTTAGAATAATTTCGGAACTTATTCAGAAATTATAGCTTTAAACAAAGTTTAAAAAACAAATTCATTTAAATTTGACTAAAAAATCAATTTTATAGTTTTTGTAATACAAGAAAGAGATCGACAAAGAATGTAAGATCTTTACACAGAAATGTATTGCAGGTAATTTTCTCACAAAGCCCATTAGGCTTTATGTTTCAATCACATTCAAAACTTATTCAAAAACAATAAAGATAATAATAGGTTTAAACACGTTCAAATCATCACTTTCAAGTTTTCTTGGATTTTTTCAGTGAAGAGAGAGCTCTAGAGAGAGGCAGAGAGAGAGAGAGATAGAGGTAAAATTTTACACTTTGATTTAAAAGAAACCCAATTATTCTATTTAAATTTATCTATTTAAATTTAGTTCTTAAGTCTAAAGAATTAAAAAATTAAAAATTAAAAATATAAATAAGGTTACATATTATCAATTATTTGGTTAACAGTACAACAAATATAATAATCGTTTAAAATATAGTGCTCGTAATGTTTTTTCTCTAAAAGTGTATTATCGGTAATATTTAACAGTGATGTATGGCTGGAATTAATTATCATCAGAAATGTATTGCTGGTAATAATTTTCCTTCAAAATGTATTGTTTGTCATATTTTTCGACAGAAAAGTTTTTTCCCCTGAAATGTATTGCGAGTAATTTTTACTACAAACCCTTTATGTTTCGAATAATTTCGGAACTTATTCAGAAATTATAGCTTTAGACAAAGTTTAAAAAATAAAACAAAAAAAAATTCATTTAAATTTGACTAAAAAATCAGTTTTGTAGTTATTGTTAATACCAGAAAGAGATTTCAGTGAAGAGAAAGCTCTCGAGGGAGGCAGAGAGAGAGAGAGAGGTAAAATTTTACACTTTGATTTAAACAAAAATAATAATGCCGTATACATTTAGTACTAAGAGGAACCTATCTTTGCACACCCACCCCCTCATATACACACGTAAATGCGTGCATAATTTCCTTCATGCACACATGCATATACCCATATATGCCCACGTACGCAGATACATATATGCAACTACGAACGCGCACATATATATATACGCACTCAAGTACCAGCAAAAACAAATATGTAACCAATACATTAAAAAAAAAAACTTTTAACATATATCACAATGGTTTACATTTAAACAATTAACATATATCCCAATGGTTTACATTTAAACAATAATGAAAGGGGGGGGGCTAAAAGATTAACATAGCTTGAACCGGCTCCTGTGTCTACATTTAAATACCAGCTCCTTCCTCAGGTTCAACAGATCCAACTGGTTTTTGTGTCTGATGATGGTTATTTTCTCATCCAGACATAACTTACAGCACTCTCTGAAATTTGTGGGTGTGTATGATTTTTTAACTATGCTCCATTTAATTATGGGGGTTAAGTTATGGTCTTTCAAATACCAGTGATACTTCGACAGGGCTGTTTGGTGTTTCAGTTCAGGGTTGGAAAATGAGTGCGTGTGGTTATATAGTCGTTGTTTCCAAGCCCCTGCCGAAATACCAATGTAGTATTTTATTAATTTTATGTTTTCTTTAGGGTATATCATGGCCTGATATACCACCCCTCCGTCATACACTCACCACCCATAGGACAATCATTTTTAATCCTACAATTGCATTTTATAGTGTTATCGCACTGTCCAGTTGTATTATTGATGTCTGGTGAATTTCTGGCAACCTCAGGGTTGTTTTGGTTGGGAGTTGTGGGGCTGAGACTGGCTTGGCTGGTGGTTGTTCCTCTGGAGCTGGCTTGATTAGTGGTAGTAGGTTTCTGGTTATTAGTTTGGTTTTTATATCTAGCTAAGGTTTTCCTATTGTGGGAATTGATAATAGTTTCTATATTTCTAGTGCAAGAATAGCTGATTTTTAGGGTTTTTCTATTAAATATTCTATGAAGGGGACTAGAAATGCTGAAATGTTTATCTACGAGTTTTAAAAAGTATTTACCTATATTAATATTACATAGTCTGCAAAATGGAGGGGTGAACCAAATTGCTTTCTTTCTTCTGTTGGTCTTATTGGTACTACTATGTTTCAATGATTCATCATAATAAAGCGGCCTTTGAAATCCGCTCCTATGCAAAGCCTCGTTATAAGTTTTGTTATGTGTGTCAAAGGTTTTTTGGTTGGAGGATAGTCTATTGATTCTGGTATTAATGGAATGAGGAATTTGCCTCAATACGTGTGAGGGATGGTTGGAGTTAATATTGATGTATAAAGGCCTCTGGTTGGGTTTTTGAAAGGGTCTAAAATTGTTACTAGAGAGGTCGAAGGTGATGTCTAGAAAATTAACTACTTTACGGTTGGTCTGGATATCTAATTTAAAACCTTGGTGTTTAAAGGTGTTGGTTAGTTGTTTTTGTTTGTTTTTAGCACTTTTGGACTGGTGCTATTGTTAATGATTGCTAAACCGATATCTCTATACAATCCGACTAGTTCTAGGTCCCAAAATCTACTTAAAATTTTTAATATATATAAACCTACAAGATCCGCGACCTGGGCAGAGTCAAAACCACCCATAGGGACGTCAAAGTTCCAGCGTCCCTTTTTAATCCAGATAGAGGAATTGTGGACCAAAAAATTTTTCCTACAGGCCATAATGATATTTACTTGGTCCTCAGTGATGGCGACGTAGTTCTTAGCAAAATTGATGCTATCTGTTAACAATTCCTCGGAGATTGAAGAGCAGAAGTCTCTGATGTCGAATTGAATATATATATATATATATATCCAAGTGAATAAGGAACGAAGAAAAAAACTTTTAACAACGTCCAAAGCATTAATTTAAAACAGTGCTCGATATATAATATATAGAGCTGTGAATATTTATTATAAATTATATTTTAGAACATGTAAAACATTTTATATATCCACTACAAATCGTACATTTGTTTCGACATTGAAACTACAATGTCTCATCAGGAGGTGTGGACAGAAATGGAAAGCCTCTTTTCTTATATTTGGTGAGTTGTGTGTGGGGCGTTGGTGGGGGTTAGTGATAAGGGAATAAGTCTTGTGAATTGTCCGTTTGAATTTTGAAGAAAGTGGTGTGGGTAGTGAATATAGTTGATTAGTGAGTGTCTTGAAATTTTGTAGACAGATTTAACATTAGCAGATAGGATGATAAGTTTTATGATCTTGCGACTAGACTTTATCCTTTGGATTTCTTAGACGAGCAGAGTAGTTTAAAGTTATTTATAAATGGAACTTTGTCTCTCTCTCTGTGTGTGTGTGTGTGTGTGTGTGTGTGTGTGTGTGTGTGTGTGTGTGTGTGTGTGTGTGTCCGTTACCTACAAACTCCGAAACGGCTGAACTAATTTTCTTGAATATTTACAAAGTTGTACTATAAGCGTCTGCGAGTGTTCTTAGCTAAATTTTCTGTCGAGATACTCCCGATAAATATCGAAAATCGATCATCGAAAAAATCGGGTTATAGAAGGAGTGATCCGATTTTAATCAAATTTCATACACTCATAGACAAAGACATAAGAAACGATATTCAGAAGTTTCAATGTTGCAGTTCTTACGATAGTGCAGAAAATCGATAATATATATATATATATATATATATATATATATATATATATATATATAAGGCAAGATGTTTGTGTGTGTGTCTGTTTATCTGCCTGTATGTCTGTATTTCTTCAGCCCGTTTATTTTAATTTTTACTTCGGGTTTGGCTCTAAGTAGGTATAATTGTTGTTCTTAGTTTCAGCCATGATACCATTTACTCGGAGGACTTATTTAGCCTTCAAAATTCAGTTTTCGACGAAAAAACTTATTTGATATCGATAACAGAAAATCAAAATTTGACTTACATCCATTCATTTTTTTTTCAGTCTACGGTTTCGCTTTAACTGGAAACATCTATTGCTTTTTAGTCTTTCGTGCCAACGTCCAAAGGGTCTGAGCTCCAGGACCATGAATCAGTTTTAAAACTTTCATTACACCCGAGCAACCCCGGGCTATGCTGCTAGTATATATATATATATATATATATATATATATATATATATATATATGCATGCTTGTTTGGTTATATATATATATATAATCAGTATTCTTGTTAATTGGTAAGGTTAATTCTACGAAGGATCGTAATCCAATAACAACTCTATGTTAGAAATTCACAGGATATTGTAAAGAAAATAAATTGGACAAATTTATAAATCCATCGGTGATTATTTACTTTATGAATTTTATAACAATATTCCACTGCTCGTCTACGGCTATATCGTGTTGAATGCACCGGTTCCCGTCCGATCACCGAAGTTAAGCAACATCGATTCTGGTCAGTACTTAAATGGTTGACCGTTTTGGAATACCAGTTGTTGTAAGCGTAAAGACCAAGAATGGTTTACCGGTTCTAACAACCCGTAAAAAAAAAAAAAAACGCTGTTTGTTACCGAAAGAGCAACAAAAAGTTGCTGCCTTATGCACTATCTGGGTGTGATTCATAAATGTTGATGATTTAACTCCTCAGACCTAAATGTTTTACAGAAAATGGTTTAGATTTATCCAATCTGAAGAAATAGTAATAGGAAAGGGGAAGAAAAAAACATTCAGTTGTTTAGAAATTGAGTCAGATTTACAAGGTTCATTTTTAAACGTGGATATCATGGCTGCAGTGTAGCGTTTACAAAAAGCCAGACGAGAAGATGATCTTGGATGGAATATTTCTCTGGGTTAATCATTTACAAATACAGGACAGTAAATTTAGGGACCGTATTTTAAATAGATAAACTGAATTGTTAGATTTTTATTTGAATTCGGGCGGCAAAATAAATATCTTCGTCTTAAGCAAACATAATTTCGGACAAACATTTTGTCATGGGGGACTTCAGTGCCGGGTGTAATTGACTAATACATCCGGCCGTAGATAGTCAACAAAGCGACAACACGAAAGCGCAAAAATGCGTGGGAGTTTTAAGACTATATAAAGTCTTGGATTTTAGGCTGAAGAGACAGAGACTGACTAACGAGTGCCGACAGCTCCTTCGTATGTGCGATCTCTCTCCGCCTGCCCTCCTGCTTCACACAAGCGTCACCAACGAAGAATAAAAATATGATTATATATATATATATATATACACACGTGTTCCTCGTTGTTTCTCCAGACCCAGAGCCAGTATATACCATCATCTAGGACTGTGTTCTTGCATGACAGGCTTCATCTGTTGGACTTGTTCCTTGACGAGCTTTGATTTGATTTTTGGTGGCCAAGTCTGCATAGTCCAAAATTTCAAAATTTCAAGCTGTTATCCATTACACCAACCGCATATCTAAGTTTACAGCACCTGGTATTCTCAAGTGATTGTCTATTTAGCGATTAGATGGGAACATTATATGGCTATAAGGCCAAATCTTTAAAGAAATTCATATGAATACCTAAAGTCTTTGTTTTGACAAAACACTGCTCTAGCTATTTTGGCCTAATGTTGCACCAATGGAGGTTAATTTCGACCGAATCTTTGTATTCTTTCTTTGGTTAGCCTGCCGCCATGTAGTAGCTTTCTGTATAAGAGTCATTCTAATATATTACCTTGAATATCAGAGGTAACTGATAGGCACATCTAGCCGTGAGCTAGAGGTCAACAAAAGACAAGGGTAGTTGACAGATATATCCGGCTGTGGATGATGTTGGCAGGCTGCAACAACAAAAAGATAACACAAGCAACAAGCAGCTTGAAAGGCGATAGCCGGTAAGACATGATTGACAGAAACTCCATTCCATATTCCTGCTTTCTTGATGGCTATAGGCTCCAAGAACTTAAATGCGAAGTCAATTCCCATCTCTTATCCAATTAAATCTAGCCCTTTCCACATCAACCTTTTTAAGATTATTTAAAGAACTTAATGACTGTCAGGTACAAGTACTACTATTTAATCCATAGCTGGGTAGGAAAGCGATGGATTTTTAGCTTTTCCAATGATATTTGCATATAAGTGAATGTAACGAACCCAACTTAAATTCAAACTCAGCTACTCTCATTTCCAATTTCAATCTATTACACCATCCACATATCCAAGTTTACAGCACCTGGCATTCTCAAGTGATCACCTATCTAGCGATTAGATGGGAACCAGTATTTCAACATGATATGGCTACAAGCCCAAATCTTTAAAAAATTCATATGAATGCCTGAAGTTTTAGCTTTAACAAAACACTGCTCTAGCTATTTTGGCCTAATTTTGCACCAATGGAGGTTAATTTTGACCGAGTCTTTGTACTCTTTCTTTGGTTAGCAAATCCGCCATGTAGTAGCTCTCTGTATAAGAGTCATTCTAATATATTACCTTGAATATCAGAGGTAATTGATAGGTACATGTAGCCGTGATTGAGGTCAACAAAAGACAGGGGTAGTTGACCGATATATCCGGATGTGGGTGATGTCAGCAGGGTGCAACAACAAAAAAGATGACGCAAGCGACAACCGGCTTGAAAGGCGATGGCCGGTAAGAACATGATTGACAGATACATAGATAAAAGTCAACTGGGGACAAAAGTTGTTGACAGACATATCCGGCCGTAGATGATGCCAAAGTGCAACAAAAAATCGATAACAGGCTAGAAAAGCAACTGACTGCAGGGTGTCATTGACAGATACATCTGGCCATAGATATTCAACAAAGTAACAACCAGAAAAAGCTAAAATGCGTGAGAGATTTCAAACTATATGAAGTCTAGAATTTTAGGCTGAAGACTGGCTAACGACTCCCGACGGCTCTTTCGTATGTGCAACTTTTTTTTAATCGTTTCACTTCAAGTAAGGCCGTACCGCCACTGATGGGCACGGGGGATACATAAGAGAGTAAAAGTTTAAGCAAAATGAGAGTGAAGAGAAAGAAGAACCAGTTACAGGGAATATCAGAGAAAGGGCAAGAGAAGCATGGGAACACAGGTGTGAGGACTGTTCCAAAGGTAGAGCGAGAAAGGAAAAGAACAAGATACACGGGGTGATTTAGAAAGAACTGGAGTCAATTGGATAAAAGATGAGAATCGATGTTGCATTTAAATTCTTGGGGGTTGTAGCCGCCAAGAAAGCAAGTATACGGATGGTATTTCCACAGGCGGGAAGTGCGCGAAAAGAAGCCACTGGAGTAGAGTCACATTTTGTATATATAACTGTCTTCGGCTGCATAAATAAGAATAAGGTTATATTTTTATATATACGTGTTGCTGGTTGTTTTCCAGCGTAATATATAACACAAGTTAAAATGCCCCATTTGGTTCTGAATATTTTGAGGAATTCGATTACTGGTCCTTATTTCAATTTTGATGTAAACATGTTTATTTGAATGTCAAAAGAACTGATAAATAAAAATGAAGTAGAACTAAACTTTCATCTCGAATGCTTTAATGAAACAGAAAATGTTTTCAACGGTAAACGCTGAACAAAACAAATAACATGATACGTTTTCTTAGCGAAATTACACGATCGAATAATATTTGCATAATTCTGGCTCCCTGAACCCCGTTTTCAAGACAGTAAATGATTTGCTCAGCATCGATATTTACATTCGCCTTTTTATGCCACGCTTTGCAATATCCTTTACAAAAATGCTGAATTTCTAAGAGGCTATTTGATGTTTTTGTCTTTTTCTTTCATTGTATTTGTTCTAATGATTTCATTTTCTGAAGCTGATAGGTATTTCATTTCATTCTTTTTTTTTTTTTTTGCATTTCCACAAGGTGATATTTATGCAAGTAGAATTTTGCGTGTGTGCGTGTGTGTGTGTGTGTGTGTGTGTGTGTGTGTGTGTGTGTGTGTGTTTGTGCGTGGGCTGAAATACAAATAATTGGACCCTTTTTTTATGAGATCTTACATTTGAGCAAAACACTTTTACCTTTTGCCGAGTTTGTCCAATATCTTTTCCCATTCATCTTCTCATCATTATTATTTTAAGAAAAAAGTTTTGGGGCCTGTATTCATTTTATAATCATTTGCTGGGGCACATCCAAGGCCTAGGGCAAGTGAACGATGTGATCTTTTTTCTATGTTTTATTTCACTCAAGAAAAAACATGAATGGGCTAAGATCTTCACAGGGTATAGGTTGTGTTTGTGAGAACTCCTTTTTGGGGGTATATCCTCGAAAGACGGTGTCCTAGAGATTTTTTTTGCTTTGTTGTTGCGTTTTTTTTTCTTTGTCAGACCCAAGGCTCCAACTACAAAGGGAACAGTTTAGTTTTTAAGTGTCACATATTTTTCTACGTCTTCCAAATCCAGGATTTTGTATTTGCTAAAATGCTTTTCACAGTTGGTTTGTTCATTTCAATCAGTTCCCAAGATTAATTTTTTTCTCTTTTATTATATTTTTTATGAATAATTTCACCCCAAGCAAGGGAGAACGGCCACAGCTGCACAGGGTGTTACATTAAAAAGTGTGATAAAAAAGAGTGACAAATTGCAGGGATTGTCAGAGAATGAGCAAGAGAAGGATGAGAACAGTGGTGTGAAGAGAGCTGCATGAGAGTATGATGAAAATGGAGAAAAACATTACACAAGGGTTGTCAAAAAAAGCATGCGAATCAAGGAGATAAGAGATAACAATTGGCATAGCATTTAAACTTTTGGAGATATTAGTTGTCTGGAAAACAAGTATACGGAAGGGAATCCCACAGGCGGGAAGTACGAGAAAAGAAGCTGGAAATTAAAAGTGACGGTTACATTTGATTGGTTTCACTGTAACAGGATGGGACCGAGTTGCTACTCTAGTACCTCGGGTAACTTCTTGCAGATGGGGCAACAAGAGGCTAATCTCATTGGAGCAGAAGCCGTGTAAGTATTCGTAGAAGAGACAGAGGGAAGCCACATTACGTTGGTGGGAAAGTAACTGGACTTGAGCTACCAGGTCCGGATCGACTGCATTGCAGTTAGATTTTTTCACGAACCCCGAGATAAATAACAGAGGCACCCGACCAGATATGACAGCAGTATTCAATGCACGAGCAGATGGGACATTTATACGTGTGCAAGATGGATTCAGACGAGAAAAACTTTTTGGCCCTACACAGTGAACCACCTCTCCTAGCAGCAGATTGTGCTATGGATCTTATGTAGTCATTCCACTTGAGGTCGGTTGAGAAATCGACGACTTGTATAAGAGATTGATTGATTGATTGAGTGAGTGAGTGATTGATTGATTGAAATATTATTATTATGTTGTCATTTTTCATCATAATTCGATTTCTCTTATGGTTGCACTACCTACCAAGTCTGCGGGAAGACCTAATGCAGGTCATGGTGTGTTGTTATGACTCCATTTCATGTTTTTTCATATCTCCCTAACATCCCTAGCGTTACATAGACAAAGTTTACCTTAGTGTGTGCGCTGTTCTTAATAAGACATTTTTTTGTATATCTCTTAAGCTGGGGTTTCCAGGGATTCTTTCAATGTGTTGTTTTGTTCCATTTTTTATCATTCCAAGTGCACCTACTATCACTGGCACGATTCTTGCTTTCAATTTTCACATTTTTTCTATTTCAATTTCCAGGTCTTTATATTTTGACAGTTTTTCAAATTCCTTGGTTGCTATGTTACAATCCGCTAGACAAGTCATATCAATTAATAGGCAAGTGTTTTCTTTCTGGTTTTTAATAATAATGTCTGGCCTGTTTGCTTCAATTTTTCTGTCTGTGTAGATGGTGTAATCCCATATAACGGTGACATCTTCTATTTCTGTAACCGGTGTTGGGTGATGTTCATACCGGTGTTTGTTTACAATTATTATTATTGTTATTATTATTATTATTATGTCCTTGTCATCATATTTTGATTTCTGCTATGGTCGCACTACCTACCAAGTCTGCTAGAAGACCTAAAGCTGGTCGTGGTGTGTTGTTATGGCTCCACTTCTTGTTTTTTCCTATCTCCCCTAACATCCCTAGCGTTAGATAGACAAAGTTCTCCTTAGTGTATGGGCTGTTCTCAACAAGACAATTTTTTGTATATCTCTTAAGCTGGGGTTTCCAGAGATTCTTTCAATGTGTTGTTTTGTTCTATTTATTATTATTATTATTATTATTATTATTATTATTATTATTATTATTTTCTCCATTTTCTTTTGTGTACACATTTCAATTTGAGTCACAACCAGAGATATAAGGTCACACATATCTAAACTTATTTATAAATAGAACTTTGTCTGTGCGTGCGTCTGTCTGTCTGTCTGTCTGTCTGTCTGTCTGTCGCTGTCTCTCTCTCTCTCTCTCTCTCTCTCTCTCTCTGTGTGTGTGTGTGTGTCTCTGTGTGTGTCTGTGTGTGTGTCCGTTACCTATAAACCCCGAAACGGGTGAACCGATTTTCTTGAAAATTTACACAGTTTTGCTATAAGCGTCGCCGAGTGTTCTTAGCTAGGTTTTGTGTCGAGGTACCACCGATAAATATCGAAAATCGACAATCGAAAAAATTGGGTTATAGAAGGAGTGGTCCGATTTTAATCAAATTTGTTACATTCATAGACAAAGACATAAGAAACGATATTCAGAATATTCAAGGTTGCAGTTCTTACAATAGTGCAGAAAATTAATAATATAAATTTATATAAAAGGTAAGATGTTTGTGTGTGTGTGTGTCTGTTTATCTGCCTGTATGTTTGCATTTTTTCAGCCCTTTTATTTTAGTTTTTGCTTCGGGTTTGGTTCTAAGTAGGTATAATTGTTGTTCTTAGTCTCAGCCATGATACCATTTACTCCGAGGACTTATTTAGCCTTCAAAATTCAGTTTACGACAAAAATCACTTATTTGATATCGATACCAGGAAATCAAAATTTGACTTCCATTCATTCATTTTACTTTCAGTCTACGGTTTCGCTTTAACTGTAAATAACTATTGCTTTTTAGTCTTTAGTGCCAACGTCCAAAGAGTCTGAGCTCCAGAACCATGGATTAGTTTTAAAACTTTCATTACACCCGAGAAACTGCTAGTTTTACATAGATACAGCTCTTCATAATGTGTGAACTATACTTGTGAGAATATTTTTCTGTATTCTTTTACGGTTTGGTCTACCAGCCATATCTTCACTGAGTCTATCGGAATCTTTTCCAATTAATCCGAGGTCTCCAACTACAACTGTAATTTTTGAAATCCTGATGTGCCACATTTGTTAGACATCTTCTTCAAGATATTTGTATTTTGATAGTTTTTAAAATCTCTAAAAATTACAGTCGGAAGGGATTATCATGCCAATAAGATATTCTGTTTTTGTGGTCTTTGATAACAATGTTTAGGTGATTAGCTTTGTTCTGTCAACGTGTATTGTAAAGGCCCATAAAATTGATACCCGTTATATATCTGTAACCGATTCTGGGTGGTTTTCATATAATTTTCTTGCCGTTTCCTTTCCATAAGATAATTCTAGTGCAGATATTGAGCCAAATTATTGGACCCACTCTATCATGCTGAATTTTATATTCGGATGGTGCTAACACCGTGCAAACTGATACAAGATGGTCAATTGTTCTTGAAAACCTATCAGGGATTCTTCATTTGGGGTCAACACAATTTTTCAGTATGTGATTCGGACGCGTTTCAGTGATCAATAATCAAGATACTCTTGTGCGAAAACATAGGCCAGAAAATATAATTAAACACTTAAAATTATAAATGGTAAATACGGATAGGATGTGCGTTGTGGCGCAGTGGATATCGGTTCAGAACAAGAAATCGGGCAGCCAAGTTCGAGTTCCTAGTGTATTCGTTGCTTTCACTTACGCGCAAATGACCTTGGAAAAAGTGTTCAGAACAAGAAATCGGGCAGCCAAGTTCGAGTTCCTAGTGTATTCATTGCTTTCACTTACGCGCAAATGAACCTTGGAAAAAGTGTTCAGAACAAGAAATCGGACAGCCAAATTCGAGTTCCTAGTGTATTCGTTGCTTTCACTTACGCGCAAATGACCTTGGAAAAAGTGTTCAGAACAAGAAATCGGGCAGCCAAGTTCGAGTTCCAAGTGTATTCGTTGCTGTCAATTACGCGCAAATGACCTTGGAAAAAGTGTTCAGAACAAGAAATCGGGCAGCCAAGTTCGAGTTCCAAGTGTATTCGTTGCTTTCACTTACGCGCAAATGACCTTGGAAAAAGTGTTCAGAACAAGAAATCGGGCAGCCAAGTTCGAGTTCCTAGTGTATTCATTGCTTTCACTTACGCGCAAATGACCTTGGAAAAAGTGTTCAGAACAAGAAATCGGACAGCCAAATTCGAGTTCCTAGTGTATTCGTTGCTTTCACTTACGCGCAAATGACCTTGGAAAAAGTGTTCAGAACAAGAAATCGGGCAGCCAAGTTCGAGTTCCAAGTGTATTCGTTGCTGTCAATTACGCGCAAATGACCTTGGAAAAAGTGTTCAGAACAAGAAATCGGGCAGCCAAGTTCGAGTTCCAAGTGTATTCGTTGCTTTCAATTGCGCGCAAATGACCTTGGAAAAAGTGTTCAGAACAAGAAATCGGGCAGCCAAGTTCGAGTTCCTAGTGTATTCGTTGCTTTCACTTACGCGCAAATGACCTTGGAAAAAGTGTTCAGAACAAGAAATCGGGCAGCCAAGTTCGAGTTCCTAGTGTATTCGTTGCTTTCAATTACGCGCAAATGACCTTGGAAAAAGTGTTCAGAACAAGAAATCGGGCAGCCAAGTTCGAGTTCCTAGTGTATTCGTTGCTTTCACTTACGCGCAAATGACCTTGGAAAAAGTGTTCAGAACAAGAAATCGGGCAGCCAAGTTCGAGTTCCTAGTGTATTCGTTGCTTTCACTTACGCGCAAATGACCTTGGAAAAAGTGTTCAGAACAAGAAATCGGGCAGCCAAGTTCGAGTTCCTAGTGTATTCGTTGCTTTCACTTACGCGCAAATGACCTTGGAAAAAGTGTTCAGAACAAGAAATCGGGCAGCCAAGTTCGAGTTCCTAGTGTATCCGTTGCTTTCACTTACGCGCAAATGACCTGGGAAAAAGTGTTCAAAACAAGAAATCGGGCAGCCAAGTTCGAGTTCCAAGTGTATTCGTTGCTTTCAATTACGCGCAAATGACCTTGGAAAAAGTGTTCAAAACAAGAAATCGGGCAGCCAAGTTCGAGTTCCAAGTGTATTCGTTGCTTTCAATTACGCGCAAATGACCTTGGAAAAGTGTTCAGAACAAGAAATCGGGCAGCCAAGTTCGAGTTCCAAGTGTATTCGTTGCTTTCAATTACGCGCAAATGACCTTGGAAAAAGTGTTAATTCTTCACTTCCCTTCAGGTATGGTTTAAATAACTGGCTTCATGACATTTTCCATTGATCATTTTTGCAAAAAGAAAAAAATATAAAGATTTTCATAACATGTAAACTACTTGTGAATACAATTTTTTGTACTTCTTTTACGCATGGGCTGCAAACAATCCCTTCAATGTGCCTATCAGAATCTGTTCCAATCAATCCGAGTGCTCTAACTACAACTAGAAATACTGATGTCTTTACGTTCCGCATTATTTGGATTTCCACTTCATGATCCTTGTATTATGATAGCTTTTTTAAGAAGTTCAATGATACATTGGAATCTTCTGGGACTGCCACGTCAATAAGAAAGCACGTTCTGTTTTTGTGGCATTTGATCAAAATGTTTGGGTGACTACCTTTAATTGTTCTGTCTGTGTGTTTTGTAAAGGCCCATAAAATTTATACGAGTCCCGTCTTCCTAAAGGGGGTCTGGGTGATGTTCATACCAGTTTCTTTTACATAAGTGTTGCATATTTTCTAGTGCAGAAACTAAAGCGCTTCATCATACCGTGGCTTACGGCCATATCACATTCAATACACCGGTTCTCGCTCGATCACCGAAGTTAAGCAACGTTGAGCCTGGTCAGTACTTAGATGGGTGACTGCTTGGGAATACCAGGTGCTCTCAGCGTTTAGAGTCGGATGTGCGTTGTGGTGCAGTGGATATCGGCTCGGAAAGAGAATTCGGTGAGTCGAGTTCGAATTCAAGCTGAATATCCCGCATTCACTTAAGCACTGGTACCCTTGGGAAATGTATTAATCCGTCCCCTCCCTCTAGTCATGGGTTAAATAACAAGGGTAGGACTCGGGGACCCTGCCTTTAAAAACAAATCCCAATGAATTTTAATACTCGAAAAAGAAAAAAGTATTACTAGACACAAAACTTATATAAAAAACCAACAATAAATTGTTGAAAGAAAAAGGTATTACCAGCAATAAATAAATAAATAAAATTTAGTTGGCAATAAATGACCCGCCGAGGTTGATTTGCTATAAAAACAAAAACAACCAACCAACCATCAGTCCTACACTCATGAGGTTTAGTTAATGTCTAAGCAGTGGTACCATACATTAACCCTACCCCTACAATGGCATCAAAGAAACTCCCTTTGAGGGTGTCTGATAGATCAGATTTAGAAAGCATGTTAAATTACGTTAGATGACCCGCATAAAACAAAACAAAACAACCAACAATCATCTTACCGTGCAACTTTATTTTTATTATCATGATTATTTATATCATTATATTTCAATTTCTGCTATGGTCACAATACTAACCAAGCCTGAGAGGCCACCTAAATGAGTTTTTAATGCTCCATTTCATGATTTGTTTTTCTCCCATAACATCGCTAGCCTTACATTGACAAAATTATTCTTAGTGTGTGGGCCGTACTTATCAAAACAATATTTTGCATATCTCTTAAGCTGGGATTTCCAGAGTTGTTTTTTTCATTTTGTTGTTTTGTTCCTTTTTTATCATTCCAAGTGCACCTACTATTGTTATGTACGGCTTCGTGTATGGTATATACTGCTTCTACTGCTGCTGAAACAACAATCATCTTCATGGATAAAAGACAGACACAAAACAACCCTTATCTAAAAATATACTCTGTGATGGTCGTTAGCTCCAGGACCATGGATTAGTTTTAAAGCTTTCATTACACCCGAGCAACGCCGGGCTATACTGCCAGGATATCATATTCGGAAGAGCTACAAGGGACAAAATGCTGTGGAGAGCCATGATCGTCAAATTAATAAAGCCCTAAATACGCAAAGGCCTACAGTGAGATAAACAGAATGAGAATACTTCAGAAAGAACCGGATATCAAATCCTGTGTATGTGTATATGTATGCGTATGTATGTGCGTGTGAGTGTGCGTGTGCGTGCGAGTTTGAGTGCGTGCATGTCTATCAGTGTGTATATATTATTTGTTAGGAATAAAAATCTTATCAAGAGATATTAAGAATTTTTCTAGTAAAAAACAAAACAAACAAAACTACTTTTATTTAATGAAATTTGCATTAAATATCAACAAAGACAATATTTTCTTTAGTTTGCAAAACAATGACAGCCGTTATCAGATTGAAAAAAATCTTGATATTGTGAATAAAAATCCATTAAAAATAAAAATAATCATAACTTCAAGACAAACTTACGTAAAATAGTTATATATATATATATATATATATATATATATATATATATATATATATATATATATATATGATTGCTTAATTACTAGTTTCTGGTCATATTAAAATTAGTTGTATTGAAACGTGTTCAATACAATGATATTGTAGAACTTTTGAATATTCTTCATTTGTAAACGAGTTATATATATATATATATATATATATATATATTGTTAAATTGAAACGACTTTTCAGTGTACTAGTAGAAATGCGTTTTTGGCAAGCAGGTGTTTCTCATAAAGTGCTTGATATTAAAATAGAGTGTTAAACATCACAATAATGCCAGATAGAAATAACTCTGGTATGTGTCTATATTTCTGAGATGAGATAGTATTTACAGTGTTTACATTATTCGGACTATTGTCCTCGTCTTTGTTGCCATTTGTACGGCCGTTGTATGCTCCGGCCTTCTTCAGTCGATAGGAATTTCGAACCGAACCCCTGGCAACAATGATGCGGACAATAGTCCGAATAATGTAAATACCAGAAATAACTCTTCTTCGCTACGTGACAAACTTCTCCATATTATATATATATTTGTGTTTGTGTGTGTGTGTGTGTAATTTTTATTAACCAGTTATTGGTCAAAACTAAATTGGACCAGTATACAGTTATATTACAAATGTGCTCAATACATATATAATATAGAGCTTTTAAATATTTTCATTTGAAAGTCAGTCAATTCCCCAACCTCGGTTTCACCATTTATTTCGATATCATTAATCGTTTTATATCAACTGATACTTCAACATTTTTTCAGACGCATGACAGAAATTTTCAGAACGCACAGCAAGTGAAATTTCAAAATAGTGAGGGAGGTTTTCGAAAATTGTAAACACTTTCATCCAGACTAGTATGATCTAAAAATATTTTTTCTGACATGTTTACATCCGGACATTACTTCGGATCTTTCATTTAGTAACCTTTTTTATGGCTCATTTCTCTCCTTGTCATATTCGGCAGACATCGTTTCAATGCCTAACTTTTTTTTTATATGCTCTATGTTATATCAGGGTCTTTGCTGTTAATTTTTCTTTTGATTTTCACACGCGATTTACTAGTTTTATATAATGTTCAAGGCTTTCTAGTTTCAATGGATTCTTGTCATTATACCAACGACTTTTAAAATTTCCTTCAGTACATCCTAGGTATATTTTTCACTGTCTATCTATATCCTGTACATCTGCTTTGTAAATATCTCCTTCTGTTTTACAAACTCTGTGGGTATTTGTTGTTGCCTATGAGGTTAGATTTTTTATTAAAATATTATGTTCCACATTATTTTTAAATTATTGCAATTTTTCTTTTTTTATGTAATTTTCTAAATTACAAGTATAGCTGTAACTTAATTTAATTGTATTTTTATTGAATATCTTATGCGATTCCGATGGAGGTTCTTATTTTGAACTTTTACTTATCGAATATTCAGGCCGGTAGATGCAAATAAATAAATACGCAGCTTAATAATAAACATAAAGCATCTACTCAAATATGAATATCTATTCAAAATAACGTTCAAGCAGATAAATTATATATATATATCATGTTATAAGAAATCTTGTTAGACAAATAACAATTTTCCTAATAAAATGTTTTGAATATTCAGGCCAGTAGATATAAATATTCTGATTAATTATAGAAAAAAAACAGAATATCCACTCAAATACGAGTATCCATTAAAAATAATCTTCAAACAAATAAATTTAAATAAATATATCGGTTAATAAACTTTCGTATTTTCCATATGATTTCGTAATATATATATATATATATATATATATATATATATCCAAGTGAATAAAGAACGAAGAAATTATTAACAACGTTCAAAACATTAATTTAAAAGAGT
The DNA here is from genome assembly GCA_037127315.1 of Ascarosepion bandense. NCBI lineage: Eukaryota > Metazoa > Mollusca > Cephalopoda > Sepiida > Sepiidae > Ascarosepion > Ascarosepion bandense. The sequence goes on along the minus strand of JBBBDQ010000690.1, from coordinate 3,138,762 downwards.
GCTCAATATAGAAATAGAGCTATGAATATTTATTAAAAGTTATAGTTTAGAACATGTACAAATTATAATTTACTACAAAAGTGTACATAGAAAAACAATGTCTCATTATGTAGTTAATAATGGTGGCAATAAACGTTATTTTTGAAAAAGAAAATCAGAAATCTATTTTTCCCTTCAATTTGGGAAAAAGTTTTGTGCGAGATAAGGAGGATAGAAAAGAAGGCAAAACAAAAAAGAAAAGAAGGGAAAACAAAAAAGAAAAGAAGGGAAAGCAAAAGAAAAGAAAGGAAAACAAAAAAAGAAAAGAAGGGAAAACAAAAAAGAAAAGAAGGGAAAACAAAAAAGAAAAGAAGGGAAAGCAAAAAAGAAAAGAAGGGAAAACAAAAAGAAAAGAAGGGAAAACAAAAAAGAAAAGAAGGGAAAACAAAAAGAAAAGAAGGGAAAACAAAAAAGAAAAGAAGGGAAAGCAAAAGAAAAGAAGGGAAAACAAAAAAGAAAAGATGGGAAAACAAAAAAGAAAAGAAGGGAAAGCAAAAAGAAAAGAAGGGAAAACAAAAAGAAAAGAAGGGAAAACAAAAAGAAAAGATGGGAAAGCAAAAAGAAAAGAAGGGAAAAAAACGAAAAGAAGGGAAAACAAAAAAGAAAAAAGGGAAAACAAAAAGAAAAGAAGGGAAAACAAAAAAGAAAGAGAAATACAAAGGAAATAAAGAGCGTCATTCAGAAAATAAAAGGAACACAGAGAAAATAAAGAAAAAACTAAACACAGGGGAAACAGAAAGCAAAGAGGAAAACAAGAGAGAAAAAAAGCTAAGAGGAGAGAGCCAATGATAACAGCTCAAAGAGAAATATAGCCAAATTTAGGTTGGAGGTGAAATATAGATAGATTCACAATAGGCTCACGGGACGTCTGGGCTAAACAAAAAGGAAGAAGTAAGAAAATACACGGAGGGGAAAAAGTGTAGGGGTGATGACAGTAGAAACGTAAAAAAAATACAAACGTCAAACAATTGGCCGGAAGTGGATTGAAGATAGATACATTCGTTGTTACATAGTATAAACCTAAAACCTTTGACATTTTTTATTAAAAAATGATGTAATCACATACACAAACATAAGAATTATTTAAAAAGCGCAGATCTGAGAATATTTAGCAATACCACACGAAAATATAAATTCATAATTGCTAATATAATAAATCAGTGAAGTAAATGAAAAAATTAAAAGATTAATTTATATAAGAATTAAGAGGTTAAGATATACAAGGATTGAGATCATAGACCTATAAGTGAATATTGCGGTACTAAGATTAATAATATAAAAGTTTTATCGTTTCTAGAGATCCGAACTTTAGATTCAGTGATTTTAGCATGATTGAAAGGTTAGTTCTTTGATGTGTTTGCAATTTACTGTGGTTTCATGCCTCTAGTTTAGTAATATGTTACTCCTCATGTATTTAATGATTTTCATTTAATGATTTTTTTTTCATGTAGACAAAGGAAACATGGTTCTTTTACTGATTTAGATGTTTTAGCCTGTTGGACGATTTTCCATTTAACTTTAGGTGTCTTATTTTTGTTTTTTAATTTTCAAAAATATTTAGAAAGTGATGTCATATTTTGTTTGTTCTTGTTGTTGAAGGATGAAAGGTGATTGTAAAAGCGCTTTTTAAAAAAATTTTATAGTATTTCCGATATAAATTTTAGCATCCTTAGGATTCTCCACAGATAAAATTAAACACATATATACCAGGGATTTTGTTAAGCATTTATTAGGTAATGGGCATTAGTTCGGGGTTCTATAATTACAAAAGTTAATATTATAGTGCAAACTGACATGGGTGTTCGAGTTGTTTTATTTGTATGATTTCAAAATTTTATTGTTATATAATTTTATTATTTTTCTAAGTTGTTCGAGGAACTGTAACCGATTTTTATTGTATTCCTATTGAAAGTTTTGCTTAAAGGATCTCTTGTCCTTGAAGGTAACCAGTTTAAAAGAAGAAAAATACTGAACCTAAAACTAATCAGAATAGTGATCGGCTCCGTCAGGCTATGTTGCTCTAGAAACACCGACTGCTGCTCAGGCGGCAGAGCACGTAGTGGAGAAACAAATCTATTGGGGGACGAGGCTCAATAACGTAAATATAACTGAGAGATAGATGCGTGTGTAAATGTGCACCTATGTGTATGTGTGCTTGAATATACATATATATATATATATATATATATATATATATATATATATGAAACATTAAGGCAGACACGCTATTTCTTGGTAAATCGGAAGTTACATGTTTTTTTGTGTGTGTCGTAAATTTTCGACACACAAAAAAACATATAATGAGGCTTTACATAAGAGCGGATTTCAAAAGCCGCTTTTTTATGACGAATCCTTAAAATATAGTAAGACCAATAAGACCAAAAGAATAAAGAAAGCAATTTAGTTCAACCCTTCATTTTGCAAATTATGTAACTTCCGAGTTATCATGAAATAACGTATCTGCCTTAATTTTTTCTTATATTTGCTCTATATGTATTTATATACATATATATTTAGAGCTCCCTTTGAGAGTTATCTTACCACTGTATGTACAGGATACTCCTTTTGATTCTTCTATAACTGCACCGCATGCTCATATATATATATATAGTCATCCGCAGACAGATCTGTTTTGCAGTATCACAGATCATCAGTACGGTTAAACTCCGATTGCTTATATATATATATATATATATATATATATATATATATATATATTGATTGATTGTTTCATACTTACTTTTTGGTCCTAATAGGGTTAGACCAGTACACATTTGTATTAAAATATGAAAAAGATCCACACATAACGTGGAGCATTGTAAAAACAGCCAAGCCTTACAATGGTGGACAATTATGTAGATTGTGCCAAGAAGAAAAATCAGAAATTATGATATTCCCAAATAAAGACGAACTGTTAAATGATAGAACAGAAATTATGACTAAATGCATCCACACCAAGAAATACCTCTTAGATTCATGCAACCATGGATGAAAACGTCATAATCTGTTTTAATTTAAACAATGCGCGTTCATAAATTCCCTGCCACGTGAACGTTCAAATAAAACACCGTTACAAGAGCGTTCTTAAAAAGAAAAACGGTAAAAGGTAAAATCAGTTATTAAAATCGCCTGAAGACACCACTCATAGGTAGAAACCTGGGTAGCGAAATAACTCGCTTAAAAATGGGAAAAAATACATATATATATAATTAAATTTGTTTTTTATTTAAAAATACATTCTGACGTGGAAATTGCAATGTCACCAGATTTCTACCTCGTCACCAGAAAATTTTAGAGCAAACCTGTGAAAATGATTTTTATTTAAATATAAGAAACAATACGTTTGTTATTTATAGATATGAAAATACATGAAAGTTTATGTGTGTGTTCAATTTAACTAATCAGAATAGAGATTCACTTTAAATTTGAAAAAAGTTTATATTTTTGGGGAAATTTCTTCTTTCAATCTTAATGGGCAAAGTTTCGAAATAAAATGCTCAATTTTGTAGTAGTTATATATATATATATAATGAAATGCTTGAACATTATTTTTTACCGATACTCGTATTTAAGTAGATATTCTGTTTTTAATGAAACAGAATATTATAATTATATCTACCGGCCTGATTATTTACGATAATTTTTTACTACGAAAATGTGTGCCATTCGTCAGGATTCGAACCTAGATACGGGAATCTACCATTTCATCTGGTAACGTCTTAGACCTCTCGACCACGAATAGCCTCCAGTCTAAACGAGGTTTTTATCAAGCCTATATAACACATTTTTCGATCCATTGTAAACAAACATATCTGCTCTGAAATGCATCGTAATGTCAACAAATGTAAACATGTTACGGTACCAACGAATTTTAACGAATATATATATATATATATATATACGGCTCTTTAGTACAGTTTTAGTATTTAAGATCACCAACAGGGTTTTTTCTTGGCTTCTTTTATTTTTTCCTTGTAAGAGTGTGATTTTAAAGTTTTGGGTTCATTTCTGTCTGCAATATATATATATATATATATATGAATTGCGGTTAGTTTTGTTACGGGCAAAGACCAATGCGTTTGATGTATTTTACTAGGTAGAAATATTTTTGAATTTGTTGAGTTTGTCATAAAGGAGAGTTTTCTATTGTTGCATATTTTATGGTCCTATTGTTTAGCATTAAATAACTTCGAATAGATAGATAGATAGATAGATAGATAGATAGATAGATAGATAGATAGATAGATAGATAGATAGATAGATAGATAGATAGATAGATAGATAGATAGATAGAAACAGGATTTCACAAATAGATAGATAGATAGATAGATAGATAGATAGATAGATAGATAGATAGATAGATAGAAACAGGATTTCACAGATAGATAGATAGATAGATAGATAGATAGATAGATAGAAACAGGATTTCACAGATAGATAGATAGAAACAGAATTTCCCAGATAGATAGATAGATAGATAGATAGATAGATAGAAACAGGATTTCACAAATAGATAGATAGATAGATAGATAGATAGATAGATAGATAGATAGATAGATAGATAGATAGATAGAAACAGGATTTCAGATAGATAGATAGATAGATAGATAGATAGATAGATAGATAGATAGATAGATAGATCAGGCAAATAGATAGATAGATAGATAGATAGATAGATAGATAGATAGATAGAAACAGGATTTCATAGATAGATAGATAGATAGATAGATAGATAGATAGATAGATAGATAGATAGAAACAGGATTTCACAAATAGATAGATAGATAGATAGATAGATAGATAGAAATAGAAACAGGATTTCACAAATAGATAGATAGATAGATAGATAGATAGATAGATAGATAGATAGATAGATAGATAGATAGACAGGATTTCACAAATAGATAGATAGATAGATAGATAGATAGATAGATAGATAGATAGATAGATAGATAGATAGATAGATAGATAGATAGATTTTTGTTGTTAACATTCTTTTAGTAACTCCGATAATTATAATTCCCTGAATTAATTTGTTTTCTTTGAAATTTCGATTGGAAATATTATCCCCTTTTAATTGAAGCAGGAGTTTGAATCGATGTTGACCTTTAATTCGATACCTTAGCGACACTGACCCTTGTGATATTTTACATAGATTATCTTTGTCTTTTGCCTGCTTTTATGAGTCTTTAATGTCACATTCTAATAACGTATTAACATTACTATTCTTGTCCGTGTGTCAGTGGCTATCTGAAGACTCCTCTGGCAATATACGCTTTTCATATGTCTATATTAACTTACACATCTCTATTTCACCTCCATCCATATGTCGTATCATGTGATAAGCTTAAATGATAAAATCTCATTTACAGACAGAATCGAACCCAGACCATTTCATTTTGTCTCTACTGTTTGCTCCAGATTTTAAAATCTCCAGGTGGACATGGCAGAGTATCACATGTCTCTTTAACTGTCTATTTGGTGATGCGTTTAATGTTTCCTCGACATCCAACAAGGATGAAATGGAATCTTTCCAACAGAAAGACATTCCTGGCATTTGAACAATGCGAATATCCAAAATGGTCGGCAGTCAGACATAATTATTTGGCGTTCTCCAAGAGAAGATACAAAATTCCTAATATATCTGCGTGCAAACTACGTTGGTCATCGATTTGAAATAAAGTCTCTTGAATCGGTTTCACACTGTGTACATAGCGACATAGCTATTTAGTTATCGCTTAGCGCTGACTTTGCAAACGCTTTGCAGAAAGCACTTACCTGTCTTTTTTTTACATAATACTCATGCTGAATGAGAAATGTAACTGTCTGAAAACTGTTATGACAAACAACAGAATATGTGACAGGGAAAAACGAAGGTGCATTGAGACAGCGGAAACTTCTTTCCAAAAATTAAAACTAATAAATAAATTGCAAAGGAATTGCAAAAAAGTGAGTGTACAGATGTTATGTCATGTCAATCCTCCGGGATGGTAACGTATGCCGGACATCGTACACTCAGATATAGATCCTTTATTGCATTCAGAAATAGCGACATTGCCATTATAAGTGGGAGCAAAGTACACTGGTTTCTCCAGTGTATTGTTGCTCTAATTTGGAATATTGAATATTTGTAGACGGCACACAAGATAAGGATATTTTAAAACTGTAATTTTAAAAAAACACGAATCAAAAATGTATAAATATATAAAAAATAAGCGAAGAAAATTCCGCATTTAATAAGAAAATTTCCCTGGAAAGAAAGAAGAACGTTCACCTGTTATGTTACGTCAATCCTCCGGTAAGGTAGGCTATGCTGGACATCTTTCACTCACATCCTTTATCGCCCTCAGAAATAGCGTCATTTCTTATATAACAAGGAGCAAAGAATAGGTTTCTCCAGTGTATTGTTGCTCTAATTTGGAATATTGAATATTTGTAGACGGCACGCAAGATTAGGATATTTTTAAAGTGACAGGAGGGCTTGGAGAACCTGATACTAACAGGCCAGATAGAGGGAAAAAGCAACAAAGGAAAGCAGCGTATAACATATTTGAAGGGCCTGAGCAGGTGAATGACATAACGGGGGCTGCGAGACGTTATTGGAGAAAGCGTGCTAAAAGCCACCAGGGATAGAGAGACGTGGAAAACATGATCGCCTACGTCCTTAAAAAAGGGCACATAAAAGAAGATATAATTCCAAAATATAAACCTCAATAAACTTATTTTGATAAAGTTATAAGAATTTCCTGCTTTCCTCCGTCTCTTTTTCTCTCTATCCGGCCAGTTAGTATCAGGTTCTCCAAGCCCTTCTTCCTCATTGCATGTCCCAGGAACTTCAGTTGTCTCTTCTTGATGCTCAATATTAATTTCCTTTTCTTTTCCATTTTTTATAACACCTCATCATTGCTCACATGCTCGGTCCACGATATCTGCAGCATCCTTCTGTAGATCCACATTTCAGCTGCTTCAAGTTTGCCCTTCGTCTTTGTTGATATTGTCCATTATTCACTGCCATATTGAAGAACTGACAACACATAGCAATCCAGTACTTTCTTCTTTGTTTTTAGCGAAATTGTTCTGTTTCTTAATACACTACTCAACTTCTGGAATGCTTCCTTCGCCATACCAATTTGCCTTTGGATCTCTGTGTCGCACTTTCCGTCTACTGTTAGAACACTTCACAGGTATTTAAGTTTTTGGATATGCTTGATTTTAGTACCCCCCCACTTGTATTTGGCACTTTGGGCTGCTCTTTTTGCTGATGACGATGCATTCGGTTTTTTTGCAGTTTATTTCTAGTCCCTTCTTGTCACTCTTCAGCTAGCTTCTGTACGAGGTCTTGTAGTTTACTTTCCGTGTCTGAAATCAGCAGTGTCGTCTGCGTATCTTAAGTTGTTCAGATTGTGGCCTCCGATGACAAATCCTGGCATAACATCTAGGGTCCTTAAAATATTCTCACTGTACAAGTAAAATAGATCCGGTGAAAATCTAATTTTGTATATCTGCTGAAGTCTTTGTATGTCTGTATTCAGGCAGTTTACGGCCAGTTGTTACCTTTATATCCTTATTTTTCCTTGATAATATGTTCTATGAAGCTTCAAAATAAAACGTTTTTTCACATTTAGACTTTTTCTTAACATCGTTCTGATCTTTATGCTCGCTACTCTATATATATTTTCTATTTTATTATATTTGTTCATTTATAGATAACTAGCAGTATAACCCGGCGTTGCTCGGGTGTAATGAAAGGTTTAAAACTAATCCATGGTCCTGGAGCTCAGACTTTTTGGACGTTGGCACGAAAGACAAAAAAGCAATAATTGTTTCCAGTTAAAGCGAAACCGTAGACTGAAAGAAAAATGAATGGATGTAAGTCAAATTTTGATTTCCTGGTACCGATATCAAATATTCTGCACTCTTGTAAGAACTGAAACCCTGAAACTTCTGAATATCGTTTCTTATGTCTTTGTCTATGATTGTATCAAATTTGATTAAAATCGGACCACTCCTGATATAACCCTATTTTTCGACTATCGATTTTCGATATTTATCGGGGGTACCTCGACACAAAATCTAGCTAAGAACACTCGCAGAAACTTATAGCACAATTGTGTAAATTTTCAAGAAAATCGGTTCAGCCGTTTCGGAGTCTATAAGTAAGGGATACACACACACACACACACACACACACACGAAGTTCCATCTATAAATAAGTTTAGATTAGATATTTATTTTTTTGTTTTGAACATTTGCTCCCGTGTATTTTTCTTTGTAGTCAACACATTATTTTACTCTTATGTGATTGTACGTAGTTGTTGGGGCACCTTCCCTGTTTAAACTAATATAGACTCTTCTTAAGACTATTTATAGTATTAGTCATTAGCATCAGATGCACTCTCTAGTCCGCTAATGACTAATAAATAGTCTTAAAAAGAGTCCATATTAGTTGAAACAGGGAAGGTGCCCCAACAACTACGTACAATCACATCAGAGTAATTAAATGTTTTAAATTATATAGCATATTGTACATAAATACATTTTTTATCTACTGTATTACTCAGCGTTGTGTATTTATTGAATCTAACCCCAGATCCACAACAGTAGTTTCCATGTCTGCATTTTAAAAATAAGCTGTAAGTATCGGACAGGAAATTATCGCTATTTTTCATCTAGACATCGCTTCCATCTTTGATGCACTTTTCTAAAAAAATTTTTTTTCATTACATCTATTTCAAGATTTAGAACACCGGCCTTTAAAAAAATATTCTGATAAATTTATTAAAATTAAATTATATATAAATTATTTTTTTCAATTATAAATTCAATTTTCAATAAAGCGTGTTATGCTTTTTGTAACAGGTGTACTAGCAAGAAGGTAAACATTAAACTTTTCAATAATCCTTCTAAAATCGATTTCTGCAAAGTACTCTGCATTTTAATGTTTCCGATTGATTCAGTACTACATGCATTCTGTCAAAGCACAAAATAATTCTTTGAACAACATTTTTTATCATCCTTGAATATCAAAACCATGTAGAAAATCGATAACTTCGGCTAATCTCTTTCATCATAGAATACACTGAATGGAAATTTGGTCATACCGATAACTCTTGGGGCACAAATGTTTCCAAGATTTGCCAAAAGATTTTTAGAATTTATTTATATGCGATTCAATAGAAAATACTTTGATTACTTCGTGATTTGGAAACTAAGGCTAATCAAAAATAACAAAAATTATCTAGTTTTCGAAAAAAAAACGGATCGAATGATTGTGTTGCGCCAAAAAACGATGATAGTCTGTTTTCCTAGAAAATCAGCAGTGAAAATATTTCTATCTACTTGGAACCGATCTACACTACTGGCCATAATTATCAGGTGACACCAGTAGTTAAAAAAATTATGTATTTCATACTAGGATTTATTGACAAGTGAATAATTGTAAATGAAAATAGAATGGTTCTTTTGTTATTATTACTTTGTAAAATGTTACAAGGCAAAAAGCGACAATTTACTCATCGCACCCTGTAGATTTTATATATATATATATATATATGTACTACCGGCCATAATTATTAGGCCACCCCGTTGTTTTAAAAAAATGATGTATTTCATACTATTTTTTAGTATTTATTGCCAAGTGAATAATTGTAAATGAAAATAGAATGGTTCTTTTGTTAATACTGTACAAAACATATGCAACAAATGAATTTATAAACATTTAATAATTACCTATATTGCAGTTTCATCAATGGCAGAATAAAGAAAATTTAGGGTGATTCGGACGAATTCATCTTTGCTTCCTTGCCTTGTAAAATTTTGCAAAGTAATAATAACAAAAGAACCATTCTATTTTCATCGATTAAACTGCAATATAGGTAATTAATAAATATTTATAAATTCATTTGATGCACATGTTATTGTGTAGTATTGACAAAATAACCATTCTATTTTCATTTACAATTATTCACTCGGCAATAAATACTAAAACTTAGTAGGAAATGCATCATTTTTTAAAAATACTGGGGTGGTCTAATAATTATGGGCGGTAGTGTATATATATATATCGTTGTGCTAGCTGAAAGTCACAAGTCATCGTGACGGTGGGTTGGACGTTCTCGCCTTGTTCAAACTACTGCTCACACTGGATAACTCACTCTCTCCCATAAACTGTAACTAAGGTCTGCTGAGCAGAGTTGCAGTATAAACCACAGGTGGGCTCTGTGGTTGTTGAGCAAGAGTCTGCAATAAAGATTATCTAGCCACCCTGGTAGACGGGTATCTACGAATAAGAGTGGACGGATATTATCATTATATATATATATATATATATATATATATATATAAAATATGTAAAATTAATTATGATAATAATAATAAATGAATCATCCAAAGGAAAGGCTGATTTAGACCGTATATACATACCCCGTAAAGAAGGTGGAAGAGGTCTTATTCAGCTAGAATTGTCACTACAAGACAACAACTATTGGCTTACTAACATACATAGAAACAACAAAGGACTGGATGATACAATTAGTTAAGAAAGATGAAAACAGAAGGAAAAATATTAAATAATAAAAGAAGGCAGTAAATACAAACAAGATTTACATTTAGCAGATTCTGTAGAAAAGCAAAACAGAAGCCAAGAACCAACTATTGCGGCAAAAAATATGAAAATGAAAGCCAAGTATGTGTCTCTTATATCAGGGTATCTCCTATATCGTGGTCTCTTATATCCGGGTTATACTGTATACGTATTATTCTATGTTTTACTCAAGGCTCCGAGTTTCATGTATTTTAGCAATATTCAGGTGATTAACATATCATACTGCCTCATTTTCGATTTTGAATTATTAATAGAGTTCATTTCTTAAAATTCGTTATGGCTGGTTGTTGGTTTGCTTAACCAGCATATCAATCTTCTTTGAATCATTTAATGCTGTAAATCGTTTTATTTTTATTAAAGTTGTTTTTTCTTCAAGCTTTTAATTGCTTTCGAGGTTGTTTGCCTTCAAACTTTTAATTGCTTTCAAAGTTGTTCGTCTTTGAACTTTTAATTGTTTTCAAAGTTACTTGATCGAAGTTGTTTACCTTCAACATCTTGGTTGCTATCAAAGTTGTTTACCCTCAAACTTTTAATTGCTTTTAAAATTGTTTGTCTTCAAATTTATTTGCTTTCAGGTTGTTTGCCTTCTAATTTTTAATTGCTAATTACAGTTGTTCCTTGGTCTCAAGGTTATATTGAAAGAAATACACCGCCACACACACAGCTGGGAGGGATCAGGGCGCCCACACCCCTCTCACGGGTATCAGCGTGCACATAAATTTAGCGGATTTAATAAGTTCCGAACCCAGCACACAAAGTTCCCAGTCCGCGCCTCTATCCACTGCGCTATTTCCACCGACATTTCAAACTTTTCCATCAGTTGGATTTTTCAGAATTTTGACCTGGTATTATATTTTTAAATATAATCCTGTCTCTCAAGGAGAGAATGTCGTCGAAGCAAATGTTCCCAAATATATTTTTCATATTGTTAGTTTTTAAGCTGTAGCAAAGGCTCTACATTCCACAAGAATATGTTTAACTGTACAAGTTGTTTGGCAAGTCAAACATTGTGGTGGCTTTTCTTGTTTGAGTATAGAACAGTGAGGGAGGCTTGTGTGGCCGATACGTACTCTGGATGTAACAACTTGTTCTTTTCTTGACTTATACGATTTGGATGAAATAGCCTGTACAAATATTTTATATCTATTAAATGTGTAAACGAGGTATTTTAATGGTGGAACAAAAAAATGGAATAGAATACTGAAAATCTAAGGTTACAGGAATCATAAATCATACGTACTGCAAATTATATTTTTATTCTTTTTTTAAAATATTTTTTAAAAATCTTTTTTTATTAATTACTTCACCCCTAAGCAAGACAGTTAATCTATTTAAACGCAAGTCGATACTGAGTGTAAAATAATATTAGAAAGAGAACATTATTAATAATTAAAATATTAATTAAAATATTATTAACAATAAAGGAACAGAAATTAAGATAACGATTGAGATTGAATTTACATTTTTGTAGATTAAAATTGACTGGAAAGCAAAAGGTCGGAAAGAAGCTCTACAAACGAGGAGGGTTCTATTATGGAACTTACTGTAAGACGTTGCAATGTAAACCGTAAAACGCGGTAGCCTAACTTCTAGTCTAGTACTAAGCATTGATTCGTTAACTTGCGGTTGCAAAGTGAAAATCTTATCAGAACAATTACCATGAAAATATTCAAAGAAAAGACAAAGGAAAACACAACTACACTACGGCCATAATTATTAGGCAAACCCAGTTTTTTTTAAAGAAATTATGTATTTCATACTATTTTTAAGTGGATAATTGTAAATGAAAAAAGAATTGTTCTTTTGTTATTATTACTTTGCTAAATTTTCCAAGGCATAAAAGCAAAGATGAACTCGTCCGAATCACCCTAAATATTCTTTAGTTTTTCATTGATAAAACTGCAGTATAGGTAATTATTAAATATTTATACATTCATTTGATGCACATGTTATTGTGCAGTACTAACAAAATAATCATTCTATTTTCATTTACAATTATTCACATGGCAATAAATACTAAAAAATAGTATGAAATACATCATTTTTTTTTAAACACTGGCCTAATAATGATGGCCGGTAGGGTAACTATATCAAGATTAAAATGATGCGACCTAAATGTTAATCTAGTACTTTGGAAATAGAACAGGGAATATGCATTATGGTTTTATCTATCTATTTCAAGCGTAAAATAATGAGACCTAGCTGCCAATCTAGTACTGCACTTAAATTCACGAAGTCGAGGTACCAAAAAGGAAAACTCATCAGAAAAATTACAATCAAAATATTCATAGGAAAGGAACAAGGAATCTACATTATCGTTTTATCTATCTATTTCAAGAGTAAAATAATGAGACCTAGCTGCCAATCTAGTATTGCACTTAAATTCATGAAGTCGAGGTACCAAAAAGGAAAGCTCACCAGAGCAATTACAATGAAAATATTTATAGAAAAGAAACAAGGAATCTGCATTATGTTTTTATCGATCTATTTCAAGAGTAAAATAATGAGACCTAGCTGCCAATCTAGTGCTGAACTTAAATTCATGAAGTCGAGGTACTAAAGAGGAAAGGTCTTCAAAACAGTTACAATGAAAATATTTATAGAAAAGGAACCGGGAAGCTACATTATGGTTATATCTATCTATTTCAAGAGTAAAATAATGAGACCTAGCTGCTAATCTAGTACTGCACTTAAATTCATGGAGTTTATCTATTTTTTTATTTTAGCTACATTCTTTCTTATTCCTCATTCTATTTCTTTCTTTTTTTAATTAGTTTGATGCGATCGTAGCTTCATTTGTTTTTGTTTCTTTTTCGCGCATATCCCTTCTGTTGAAATCCCTTTCGATTTCTAGATTTCTGGATAAATAGAATCTTTAAAAAATGCATCGCCAATCACCATCTTCTGCTTCCTTGAACTCCCTTGCTTTTTTGCACTTTCTTCAATCCTTCCTCACTCCTTTCCTGAATCCTTTCATTCATCCTTCCTCAATCCTTTCTGAAACTTTTCTTCAATTCTTCCTCAAAACTCTCCTTATTCCTTGTTTAATGATTCCTTCAATTCTTGCCTCAGTCCTTCTAGAACCCCTTTTCAATCTTTCCTCAATCCTTCCTGAACCTTTTCCTCAATCCTTCCTCAACTCTTTTTTCAATCCTTTCCTCAATAAGTTCTTCAATCATGTCCCAAACCTTCCGGAATCTTTTCTTAAATCCTTGTTCAAACCTTTCCTCAATCCTTTCTCATTCGTTTCTTCAATCTTTCCTCAATCCTTTTCTCGGTCCTTGTTTCAATCCTTCCTGGATCTTTTCTTTAATCCTTCCACAATCATTCCGGAAACTTTTTCTCAACCCTTCCACAAGCCTATTCCATGCTCAATACTTTCCTTAATCCTTTCTCACTATTTTCTCAGTCCTTACCCAATCCTTTCCGAAACTTTCACTCATTTTTTCTCAAACCTTTGCTTAATCCTTCCTCAATCTGTCCCCAATACTTTTTTCAATCTTTCCCTAATCCGTCCGGAATCTTTTCTACAATCCTTCCTCAGTCCTTAACTCAATCCTTCTTCGAACCTTTCTTTAATCCTTCCTCAATCCTTCCAGAATCTTTGCCTCAAACCTTCCTCAATCTTTCCTCAATCCTTTCTGAATCTTTTCCTCAATCCTTCCTCAACACTTTTTTTCAATCCTTTCCTCAATCCTTCCTCAATACGTTCTTCAATCCTTCCCCAATCCTTCCGGAAACTTTCACTCATTTTTTATCAAACCTTTGCTCAATGCTTTCCTCAATCTTTCCCCAATACTTTTTTAAATCTTTCCCTAATCCGCCCGGAATCTTTTCTACAATCCTTCCTCAATTCTTCTTCGATCCTTTCTTTAATCCTTCCTCAATCCTTCCGGAATCTTTACCTAAATCCTTCTTCAAACATTTCCTCAATCCTTTCTCATTCGTTTCTTCAATCTTTCCTCAGTCCTTTTCTCGATCCTTGTTTCAATCCTTCCTGGATCTTTTCTTCAGTCCTTCTTCAATCGTTCCGGAATATTTTCTCAACCTTTCCTCAAGCCTCTCCTCATTCCATGCTCAAGCCTTTCCCCAATACTTTCTTTAATGTTTTCTCATTATTTTCGCAATCCTTCCTTAATCCTTTCGGAATCTTTCACTCATTTTTTCTCAAACCTTTGCTTAATTCTTCCTCAATCCCTTCCTCAATCTTTCCGCAATACTTTCTTCAATCTATCCCTTAGCCAACCGGAAACTTTTCTTCAATCCTTCCTCAGTCCTTAACTCAATCCTTCTTCGATCCTTTCTTTAATCTTTTCTCAATTCTTCCGGAATCTTTTCCTCAATCCTTCCTCAATCTTTCCTGAATCCTTTCCACGATCTCATCCTCAATCCTTCCTCAATACGTTCTGCAATCCTTTCCCAATCGTCCCGGAAGCTTTTCCTAAGTCCTTCTTCAATCCTTTCCTCAATTCTTTCTCATTTTTTTCTACAATCTTTCTTCAATCCTTTTCTCGATCCTCGTTTCAATTCTTCCTGGATCATTTCTTCAATCCATCCTCAAACGTTCCGGAATCTTTTTCTCAATCCTTCCTCAAGCCTCTTCTCATTCCATGCTCAATCCTTTCTCAATTATTTCCCCAATACTTTCCTTAATCCTTCCTCACTATTTTCTCAATCCTTTCCCAAATCTTCCAGAATCATTCACTCATTTTTTCTCAAACTTTTGCTTAATCCTCCCTCAATCCTTTTTTCAATCTTTCCCTAATCCGTCCGGAATCTTTTCTTCAATTCTTTCTCAAACCTTTCCTCAATCCTTCCTCAATCCTTTCTTCAATCCTTTCTTCAATACTTCCCGGATCCTTTCTTCAGTCATTCTTCAATCCTTTCCTCAGTCCTTCCTCAATATTTTTTTAATCTTTCCGTAATCCGTCCGGCATCTTTTCTTCAATCCTTCCTCAATCCTTTCTTTAATCATTCCTTAATTCTTTCTTCAATCCTTCCTGGATCTTTTCTTCAATCCTTGCTCAATCCTTTCTGTAATCCTTGCTCAATAGTTTCTTTAATCCTTTCTCCCTATTTTCTCAGTTCTTCCGCAATCCTTCCGGAAACTTTCACTCATTTTTTCTCAAACCTTTTCTTAATCCTTCCTCAATTCTTTCATCAATTCTTCTTCGATCCTTTCTTTAATCCTTTCCCAATCGTTCCGGAATCTTTACCTAAATCCTTCTTCGTACCTTTCCTCAACCGTTTATCATTCCTTTCTTCAATCCTTCCTCAATCCGTTCTTTAATTCTACCTTAATCCTTCCAGAATCTTTTCCTCAACCCTTCCACAATCTTTTACACAATACTTCCTCATTCTTTTCCTCAAATTTTTCTTTAATATTTCACCAATCCTTCCTGAATCCTTTCCACAATATTTTCCTCGGTCCTTCCTCAACACGTTCTTCAATCCTTTCCAAACCCTTCCGGAATCTTTTCCTCAATCCTTCTTTAAACCTTTCCTCAATCCTTTCTCATTCGTTTCTTCTATCGTTCCTCAATCCTTTTCTCGATCCTCGTTTCAATTCTTCCTGGATCATTTATTCAATCCATCCTCAAACGTTCCGGAATCTTTTTCTCAAACCTTCCTCAAGCCTCTCCTCATTCCATGCTCAATCCTTGCTCAATTATTTCCCCAATACCTTCCTTAATCCTTCCTCACTATTTTCTCAATCCTTTCCCAAAACTTCCAGAATCATTTACTCATTTTTTCTCAAACTTTTGCTTAATCCTCCCTCAATCCTTTTTCAATCTTTCCCTAATCCGTCCGGTTGTTGTATATCAATAAACAACAAACACGCATATATATAAAAATATAAGTTATATTTTTATTAATGACGATGAACCGTGTAGCATAGGGGACAGAGAATTGAGGGAGCGCGCCTCTAATGGGTTGACGGGAGTGTCGTCGTATCTGTTGTGTCTCTCTCTCTACTGCTACTCTGGTCTACTACTACTACTCTGGCGAATCCGTGTGACGAGGTCTTTATATAATCTTTTAGAACCGGGACTTTTTCTTCCGGTTTTGCCTCGCCCACGCACGCCCACGTAATTCTCAGAGACACCTGTTCTGTTTGCCTCTGTAGCCATTTCCGCTACTGCCGGAAATAAGGTCAAACAAACATCCGTTCCTTTCAACGACCGGAAACGGCCCCGCTTGCATCAGCCTTCCTCGGGTGGGGCCAGATTGTTATATTACATTCCTCGCCCTCCCATTTTCCAAAATGTTCACCTAAGAACATTTTAAGCGCAACACCCTCACACTCCTCCCCATGCCACACAAGCCCGACAATTGTATAAAACATGTGCACGCCAAAACAACAAAACATGTGCATGCCGAAACAAAAAAAAAAACAAAAAAATATATAGGGGAGCCTACATCGGCAACCCAACAATGTTCGTGTCCATCGTGAAAATTGTTCTACCAGCTCGATGTTTCATTGTTCCTTTTTTTTTTTTTTTTAATATCCATTTTCACAGAATTGGGCAAAGTTCTTAAAAATGTTCATTTTCCTTCTCGACTCTGTCCATAAGCGTAGACGCCTCGATGCACAACCACATGATCATTAGGCGGTAACCGCGCCCCAGTTTCTAAACTGACATCGAGTAAATGACCTTTGACCAACACCATGCGTGTTTCTGCTCGAGTTTATTGTTACACATGTAACTTCATTTAATTTAATTTAATTTAATTTCAAACATACTATGTTTGAACACAGAAAAATGGCCATTATCTGCCGTACATATCATTCATAGTCTGACCGAGAAATGTTCAATAGAAAATGAAGAAAATTACCCTGATTCCAACGTTAATCCGCATGCAATTTACTTGTGGAGGATTAGAGGTTTCATCTATATTAATTTAGTCTAAAAAAATGGACCCGTGACTCGTAGTTCCTTAGTTTGTACAATGTTTTCTATTCCCTGAACTACTTCCTCTGGATTCGAATCCAAGCATATCTGATTTGTTGACATCTCTCTGTTTAACGCAGAAACATTTGAGTGTTGAACACCCGTTGACCCCGGAGTACCATTCACAACGGATAACTCCCTTTCCTTTTCCGAAGCACTGTTGCTTCTTTCACACTTAAAAATCCGCTTCCTAGCTATTATTCCAAGGATTATCATAACGCCGACCACGCCAGCAATGACTCCTATCGTCAACTTCTTCGGGAGTTCTTCATATCCTTCACTAAATCTTTCCATATCTATCTGTTCCAAGGTATTTACTAGTTTTCAGAAATTAATATATCTTCAAAAGATATTTCCCAAGTCACATAAATGAAAATTCACAGAGGATGTTGAATTGATGGGAACCTGCACAAAATCATAATTCACAAACATAGAAATGTAAATCATTTTGTAGTGTACAGTCATTGAAAAGAAATCCAAAAAAAAGACAACCTAACACTGCACAAACCAAAGAAAACATTGTTATCAACAAGTTAATCCAATTATCCACTTTAAAGAGTAGAAGAAACTTCCGTTACATGATATTACATTTCACTTACTCAATAAAAGTAAGATTAATTAAGCAACATACCAGTAAACTCATTTCACATATATGGTAAAATATTAACAAAAAAAATAAATCATTAACTCAGATGTTTTATACTTACAGATAGGTAAATATCTCAACTTATTCCTCCCGTCAACCCCCAACCTATGCGCTCTCCGCTAGGCGTACTACTCTCTGCATATAGTCCTGCAGCCCCTCCGTTCTACTCTTAATGTGTTCGACACCGAATAATCCATATTTCTCAACTCTAGGGCCAGATCGGCAAAAGCACGCTGTTCCATTTTTTTTTCTAACTAGACTTATAAACACGAGCAGAAAACACACACACTATCAAATCAAAGAGTCACCTACCTTGGCTGATGTCTATAGTCGTGCGGCTGCTATATATTTTCGTCTTCTTTTTTCTTTCTATCTGGTAGTTTTAAGTCCGTTGAATTTTCAATCGTCGCCGTGGCAACCAGCTCGCATCTAACTGTTTTGTTGTCTCAAAACAGCAAGTCACTTAGGCACCAATTACACGTCTGTGACTGAGCCGGTTATATATCGCCAATCACAACAAACACGCATATATATAAAAATATAAGTTATATTTTTATTAATGACGATGAACCGTGTAGCATAGGGGACAGAATTGAGAGAGCACGCCTCTAATGGGTTGACGGGAGTGTCGTCGTATCTGTTGTGTCTCCCTCTCTCTACTGCTACTCTGGTCTACTACTACTACTCTAGCGAATCCGTGTGACGAAGTCTTTATATAATCTTTTAGAACCGGGACTTTTTCTTCCGGTTTTGCCTCGCCCACGCACGCTCACGTAATTCTCAGAGACACCTGTTCTGTTTGCCTCTGTAGCCATTTCCGCTACTGCCGGAAATAAGGTCAAACAAACATCCGTTCCTTTCAACGACCGGAAACGGCCCCGCTTGCATCAGCCTTCCTCGGGTGGGGCCAGATTGTTAAATTACACGGTATCTTTGCTTCAATTCTTTCTCAAACCTTTCCTCAATCCTTCCTCAATCCTTTCTTCAATCCTCTCTTCAATACTTCCCGGATCCTTTCTTCAGTCATTCTTCAATCCTTTCCTCAGTCCTTCCTCAATATTTTTTTAATCTTTCCGGAATCCGTCCGGAATCTTTTCTTCAATCCTTCCTCAATCCTTTCTTTAATCCTTCCTTAATTCTTTCTTCAATACTTTCTGGATCCTTTCTTCAATCCTTCCCAAATCCTTTCCTCAATCCTTCCTCAATACTTTTTCAATCTTTCACTACGCCTTCCGGAATCTTTTCTTTAATCCTTCCTCAATCCTTTCTTCAATCCTTCCTCAATCCTTTCTTTAATTCTTCCTCAATTCTTTCCTCAATCTTTCCTCAAGTCTTTCCTCAATCCTTCCTCAATACTTTTTTCAACCTTTCCCTAACAAGTTCGGAAACGTTTCTTCAATCCTTCCTCAATCTATTTCTCAATCTTTCCTCAATACTTTCTAATCTTTTCCTAATCCGTCCGGATTATTTTTTCAATCTTTCCTCAATCCTTTCTTCAATCCTTTCTCACTCTTTTCTTTAATCCTCCCTCAATCCTTTCGTCAATCCATTCTTCAATCCTTCCTGGATTCATTCTTTAATCATTCCTCAATTCTTCCGGACTTTATTTCCAATTTTTCCTCAAACCTCTCTTCATTTCATGCTCTGTCCCCAACCTTGCCGGAAACTTTTTCTCAATTTATTTCTCAACTCTTCCTCAATTTTTTAAAAATCCTTCCCTAATTCGTCCGTAATCTCTTCCTCAAACCTTCCTCAATTCTTTCCTCAATCCTTCCTGAATCCTTTCCACAATTCTTCTTCAATAGTTTCATCAATCCTTACTTAATTCGTCCAGAATTTTTTCCTAAATGCTTCCTAAATCCTTTCCTCAATTTCTTTCTCAATCTTTCCTTAATCCTTTTTTCAGTCCTTCCCCAATCCTTCCGGAATCTTTTATTCAATTTTTTCTCAATCTTTTCCTCAACCTTTTTCTAAATTCTTTTTTTTCAATCCTTCCCCAATACTTCCGGAATCTTTTCCTCAATCCTTCCTCAAAACTTTTCTCAATTCTTTCCCCAATCTGTCTCACATTTTCTCTCTATCCTTCCTCAAGTCTTTTCTCAATCCTTTCTCAAACATTTCCTCAATCCTTCTTCAATGTTTTCCTCAATCTTTCCTCAAAATATTTCCTCAATTCTTCGTCAGTCATTTCATCAATCCTTCACTAAACCTTCCTGACTCTTTTCCTCAACACTTTCCTCAAACCTTTCTACTATCGGTCTTCTTATTCTTTTTCATCAAAATTTTTTCTTTTTTTTCCTTTTTTCTTTCTTTCTTTATTCTTCTCTTTCTCTGTTTTCTTTCTTCTTCCTTCCTTTCTTCATCCTTTCTGCTTTCTTTTTTCATTTCTTCTTAATTCTTCTGGTTTTCTTTCTTTTTCTTTTCTTCTGTATCCTTTCTGTTTTCTTTCTTTTTTTTCTTCTTCATCCTTTCTGTTTTCTTTCTTTTTTTCTTCTTCATCCTTTCTGTTTTCTTTCTTTTTTCTTCTTCATCTTCTCTGTTTTCTTTCTTTTTCCTTTCTTTTTCATCCTTTCTCTTTTCTTTCATTTCCTTCTTTCTTCATTCTGTCTGTTTTCTTTCTTCTTCTTTTCTATTTTCTTTCTCTTTTCTTTCTGTTTTCGTTCTTTTTCTTTTCCGTTTCTTTTTTTCCATTCCTTTTTTGGTTTCTTAAAATATATTTTTTATTGTTTTTTTTTGTTTTCTTTTTCTTTTTCATTAGTTTTCATTTTATTTTTATTTTTCTCTTTACTTCATAACCTTTTTTCTTTCTTTTTAATTTATTTTCCATATTTTCTTCTTTTAGTTATTTTCTTTCTCCTATTTTTTCTGCCATTTTTTTCTTTAATATTTCTAATTCGTATCGTTTAGTTTTTGAAATCAAAAATCTTTTATTCGTTAATGCAGCGTTAAAAAAAATTCTACGCCAAATCATACACCAGAATAAAAATCTTAATCCAAAACATTTTCCCTGACATGTTTTTATGCAAAGATATCAACATCTTATTGCGTTTCTGTAGTAAACAGCAACAAAAATCCGACATGCCACTGAAATACTCGTCCTTTTAAATTCAATCATTTTTTTCTGATTCCCATTACCAACAACTCTATTTTCGTTCCTCGATATTTTCGGTTTACAAGCAATCACTTCATGGATCACAAGTGTATTATTCATATATTTTTGCCCACGTACTATAGTTCAATAGCATTGAAATCGTAAATAATAAAGTTAAACACTTACACGTTCTTGCAGGGGCCACTTGACGAGATGAGAGCGTTAGAAATTATGCAGATTTTCCATTTACCAACAAAAGAAAGAAAATCGAAAATCGACCCTTAAGCAACAGTCGATAAAATGTATGAAAGGAATATTACAGAAATTATAAATCGATATAAAATCAGATCAGTTGATTGCATTTAGGATAGCATTATTAATGGTGGTGATGCAAAATCATATTTATACATCTTATCACGATTAATCCTGCATGAAAGCTTTTACAACAGAGAAAGCTGAATAATTTTTCTAGATTAATATATCTAGACACACACACACACACACACACACACACACACACACACACACATATATATATATATATATATATATATATATATATATATACATATATATATATATATATATATATATATTGATTGTTTAGATACTTGGGTTCTGGTCATAATAAGGTTAGACCAGTGCACATTTGTATTAAAAAGTGTTCAATACAATTATATTGTAGAACTTTTGAATATTTTCCATTTGTAAACGAGTTATTACGCGACCTATGTTCCTACCATGAGTGGTGTCTTCAGGCGATTGGCAATAACTGATTTTGCCGTTTACGGTTTTTTTTTGGTTTTTTTTTTAAGACTGCTCACGTAACGGGTTTTTTTTCCTTTTTTTTACGCTCACGTGGCAGGGAACTTTTGAATGCGAAATTTTTAAAATTACAAGGAATTGTGGCCTTTTCGTCCATGGTTGTATGAACCTAAGAGGTATTTTTAGTATGGTTACACTTAGTCATAATTTCCGTTCTTTTATTGAACAGTTCGTTTTTGTTTGGGAATAGCATAATCTCTAACTTTTCTTTTTGGCACAGTCTACATATTTTGCCAGTGTTGTAAGGCTTGGCTGTTTTTACTATACTTCACGTTATTTCTGGGTCTTTTCCATAATCTGATTTTAATTTCCAGACGTGGCTAGCCAATTTTGTACAGTTTATTAAGTTTTTTATTTTAAATGTAGACTTGTGATTTAACCACCTTTTCTTAAAGGTATCTTTAGTTGAACCCAAATATATTTTATTTTGGTCATTTAAGTCATGTACCTTTGCCTTGTAAATGATTTCTTTTGTGTTGCAAAGTCCTTGAAGTAGACGTCTATTTTTGTCCCTGCAGTTGCATTCTTTATTAGTGGTCTTGTTTTATACACTGCTATTTAAGTTTCTGGTATTTTGTTTTAAATGAAACTAAATTACTAGTGCAACTATAACTTAGTTGATTGTGTTTGTGTTGAAAATGTTTAGTTCTGATCCTTTTGGAAAGTGTCTATCTGTTTAAAAATATTTGTCCTATTTTGGACTTTACTTCTAAATTAAATGGTGGGTTGAACCAGATAATGTTTCGTTTTCTATTATCGTTTTTTATTTGTCTGTTTTGTTGAGAATTATATTGTAATGTGTTTTTATGGCCAGATTTTCTTACTGCATCTTTATAGATATTTTTCTTTTCATCAAATATTTATTTGTTTGAAGAATTATTTGATAGTCTGTGTTCTATTCCTTTGTAAATGTGTTTAATTATACTTTTTGGATGGTTGGATTTTCTATTTATGTATGTTAACTTAGTGTTTATTTTCATGGATGGCGAAACATTGCCAGTATGTAAATTAAATTCCACCTATTTGTTTCTATTATTATATCAAAATCTAGTTTTTTGAATAGTTTTAAAAGCCCTTTCCCTATTTTATCATTTTCTCTTTTGTTGTCTGGTGCTATTATTAATCCGTCGTCTCTATATAATCTGTGGTTGCCAATATGGATTATTTTGTTGATTTTATTTAAAATATATAACTACGTTTTAATATAAGTTCTTTATCATAATACAAATAATACCTGGCCGCTCGTGACGATTATGTCTGGCTACTAGAGCGGTTGGCCAATCCCTGTCGACGATCCAACTGTGGTTTATACTGCAATAGCTAAGTGGGCCTTAGTTACAGATCCTGAGAGAGAGTGCATTACCTGGTGTGATGAACAGTCTGAACAAGGCCAGTACGCTAGTTTGAGTGTAGTGACCTTGTTCAAACTATTGACATTTCCCCGAATTGTTTAGTTAGGCAGAATTTGTATGAGTACAGTCATGAATAGATTCCCAAATAGTTCCACCTACCCAATTTCATTCAAACAACTTGGCCAAATCCGTTGTATTTCGAAAAGTGCCACACACTAATATAACCTCTAAGATAAGGACAGCGAGAAGTCATCTTCGTGACAAATCTACAATGGTGAGATTCGAATCTGGGTCTAATAGACGGACAGCGAACGTTCTAATCCCTTGGCCACGTGGACATAAAAAACATAATCACTTGTTTATCACAGGTTTAAATTAGGATTTTTCCATCTTTTAATGCAAAACTAAAGCGTACGTTTTCAGGTTGCTCCTACCCCCCACCCAATTTGCATGGATCAGGCTAGTCTCCCTGAAAGCAAACACTCCGCCTCCTGGGGTTACAGATTTCAAGTGGAATGACTATATTAAATGCATAGCTAATTCCGCTGCTAAGAATTTCGGTTCTCTGTGTAGGGTCAGGAAGTTTTTCCCGTCTGAAACAATCGTGCACATTTATAAATCTACCATCCGCCCGTGCATTGAATACTGCTACCATATCTGGTCGGATGCCCCTGCTATCCACTTCGGGGTCCTTGACAAAATCCAACGGAAAATCTGTAATGTGGTCGATCCCGAGTTGGTAGCTCAGATACAGTCACTTTCTCACCGCCATAATGGGGCTTCCCTGTGTCTCTTCTACAAATACTTCAGCGGTTTCTGATCCGATGAACTTAGCTCTCTGACGACCCTATGTATGAATTTACTCGAGCCACAAGATTAGAAACTAGGTTCCTTTTTACTGTAAAATCAATAAAATATACAACTCAAATTCTACTAAAACAGCTTCTTTTCTCGCACTTCCCGCCTGTGGAATTTCCATCTGCTTGCTTGCTTCTCCGACAGCTATTATCTCCAAGAATTTCAATCTAAAGTCTATAGTCATCTACCATCTAATTGACTTGCATCCTCACTCACATGCTCATTTCTCTGTCCACTCCACTCTCATCAGTATTCTCATCTTTCTTTTACCCACTTCCTGACACCCCCTATAACCTGTCACTCTTTCTCATAACTTTCCGTCTATGTAACCCCCTGTACAACAGTGGCAGTAAAATGCCTTGCTTGGGGCGATATGATTATAAGAAAAAATGAATACTATTATAATAGTGGTTATAAAATGGGGGATCCATTCTACATTACAATCAATATGTAGACTGATCCCTCCCTTTATGGCCACAATCACCCTTCTCTTACCCACTTCCTGACACCCCTTGTAACCTGTCACTCTTTCTTATAGCTTCCCTTCTATGTAACCCCCTGCAAAACAGTGGCAGTAAAATGCCTTGCTTGGGGCGATATGATTATAAAAAAAATTCTATACTATTATAATGTGGATATAAAGTGGGGGATCAATTTTATATTATAAACAATATATAAATTTATGGCCACAGTCATCCGAGGCGGACGTCAATTACGGTGTATAAACCACTAATATCTTTGTACAATTAAGGATCATCGTTATAGCTTAAAATGTTTTTTGTTGATCGTTTCAATGTAACCCTATTTTCAAATGGCTGTTATCAATTTTAAGTCATTTTCAAGATGAAAAAAGATTTATCTAATATTAGAGAATACAATTATTTTTGTCGGGAAAAATAGTCGAAATGTTAACAAGTGAAAAACCGAGGTTTGAGATTTACTAAGTACAAAATTATTTTAATCGAATTCATCAACGTGATTCGAGACAAAATATAACGGGTTTTTATGATAGGTGACAGGTCGAAATAAAGGTTTGACAATTTCCTGTGTACTGAGTTATCGGGACAGGTGATGAGAGAAAAGCAGACAAAAAAAGGGAGTGTGAAAGTTGAAATGGTTAAATGTAATTGTTTTTATTTCGAGCTGGTAAAAGTTATACAGGGAGGGAATGGAAAAAACTTACACCCTTCTTTCCCAAACGGATTAGGGTGCTGTTTAAAAAAATCTAAATCCAAAGACGAATTTAGTAAGTTGGCTCCCGAATTGAGTGAAATACGGTCGGCCTGAAAACTCGCCTGCTGCTAAGAAATAGAAGAAAACGGGAGAGAGAAATATTGCAAATTTAACTAACTGATCGTCTCGTAAAAATAAAACCCGAATATGATCGTGTTTCGGAAATACCAGCTAACTGATATTTCTTTTGTGTCATTTATTTTGAATTCCTTGTAATCTTGTATTTATTCGATACTAGCAGTACAGCCCGCCGTTGCTCGGGTGTAATGAAAGCTTTAAAACTAATGCATGGTCCTGGAACTCAGACCCTTTGGACGTTGGCACGAAAGACTAAAAAGCAATAGTTGTTTCCAGTTAAAGCGAAACCGTAGACTGAAAGAAAAATGAATGAATGTAAGTCACATTTTGATTTCCTGGTATCGATATTAAATAAATCTTTTACTTCGAAAATTGATTTTTGAAGGCTAAATAACTCCTCTGAGTAAATGGTATCATGGCTGCGACTAAGAACTAAAATTATACCTACTTAGACCCAAACCCGAAGCAAAAACTAAAATAAAAAGGCCGAAAAAAATACAAACATACAGGCAGATAAAAAGACACACACGCAAACATCTTGCCTTTTATATATATATTATCGATTTTCTGCACTATTGTAAGAACTGCAACCTTGAAACTTCTGAATATCGTTTCTTATGTTTTTGTCTATGAGTGTATCAAATTTGATTAAAATCGGACCACTCCTTCTATAACACGATCTTTTCGATTATCGATTTTTTATATTTATCGGGGGTACCTCGACACAAAACCTAGCTAAGAACACTCGCAGACGCTTATAGTACAACTGTGTAAATTTTCAAGAAAATCGGTTCAGCCGTTTCGGAGTCTATAGTTAACGGAAACACACACAGACACACACACACATACACACACACAAAGTTCCATTTATAAATAAGTTTAGATATATAAATATATATAAATCTACACCGTGTCTTTGCGGTCTTGAATCTGGTTTTCATTATATACCAATTCCTCCCATGGATTTGAATGGCCTAAGCAGGTGGATGGCGGAGCGGGGTTTGTGTAACAGGAGAAAGTGTGCTAAGAGCAACCAGGGATAGGGAGACGTGGAAAGCCATGATTGTCTACGTCCTGAAGGGTCATGGCTCATAGAAAAAGATTATTACGATAAACCCAATAATTCCAACAATGCCCTGAGTGACAGCCATCTGCTTTCAATACCTGATGTGTACTTACAAACCATCTTGTAGCATCATCCAGCAGCTATCACCTCATCATCAGAGAGACGAATTCATACTAGTTGACTTCGTTGCATTCATTTACACACAAATACACTTGGGAGAATAATAATCCGTCTCTTCCCTCCAACTATGGGTTAAATAGCAGGACAGATTGGGTTCTAAAGCCTTGGTCGACAACCAGTCTTCCGCAGAAAGTAATGGCAAACTACTGCGGAAAAATATTCTGCCCAGTCATTTCGAGACATTAACTCCCAAGCGTGTGCCTTTTTTAGCACTTAACTGACTAAGATGTTTTCATAATGATTTTTATAAATTTTTATAAGTGTTTAGTGTTTATGAAGAGAATACTTTCTCATTTTTTATAAGTGATTCTAGAAGCAATTTATGGATTTTTTTAACTGTTTTAGATGTGATTTTATAATTTTTTATGAACAATTTTTGATTTTAAATTTTTTGTAATAGGTAATTTTGTAAAAGTTCATAACAAGATATTTTTTTAAATTTTCATATATATTTTCATAGGGTATGTATTACAGTTCATGAACACCCGAATTTTCTGTTTTAAAAGTGATTTTATCAGTTAGCTTAAGTAAAATTTCAAACAGAATATAGCCAGCCTCGTCAAGAGGTAATAAACGGTCTTGTTTTGGCTAATCCAAGATCCTGCCAAGTCTCGCAGCTTTGCGCTCTCGGAAACTCCGATCATGCTGTTGTCTCTCAATATTTCTCACCACTTTCACTCCTACAAGGAGCGTCCTACCTACAGGATCTTCTACTGTTACCAAAGAGCTAACTGGGACGCGTTTCGCAATTTCCTATGCGACATCCGTTCGGGAAAAGTGTTCCATCTCCCAGTCGATGACCGCGCCTCTGAGATTTTTTCCTGGGTGAAAGCTGGCATTTATGCCTTCATACCTACCAGGAAATTTTGTCTCAAATCTTTATTCATCCCCCTGGTTCTCTCCTGCCTGTTTGGCCGCCATTACCCACAGGAACCACTACTGCTGACTATTTCGGAGACATGCATCTGATCACAATAGGCGCCTATTCACCGTTTCTCGTAATAAGTGCAAGAGGACCCTGAATGACGCCAAGCGGTTGTTTGCTGAAAGAGACAGCGCATAGCTGACCGCAAGTTCGGCTCAAAGGATTATTGGCGGCTATGCAAATGTGTGATGAACAACATAAAATCCTCCATCCCTCCCTTAATCAACGAATCTGAGGTCCTCACTGCATCAGCGAGCAAGGCTGAATGATTTGCTCGTAGATTCTCATCCAACTCCATATTTGACTCGTCTGAAGTACTCGCATCCGACTTCCTTTTTAGAACTGAGGCTAAAAAGTTTGCATTACCCCGATACTGGTATCTAAGGTAATAGCAAAACTCGACCCCCATAAAGCTAGCGAAGGTGATGGAATCCTGAGGATTGTCTTTAAAAATGTGCCCCTGAACTCTCCTCTGTCCCCTCTAAACTGTATAATTACTGTCTTTCTGTTTCTTGTTTTCCTGCATGCTGGAAGTCCTCTTCTGTGGTTCCTGTATTTAAGAACTCGGGGGAACCATCGGGTCAGTCCAACTATCGCTCTATCAGCCTTCTACCAATTGACGGAAAAGTGTTCGAGGCCATTATTAATGCTAAAATAGTTACACATCTTACTGCCCATAAACTATTCTCTGACAGGCAGTACGGCTTCCGCTTCA
Source organism: Ascarosepion bandense (assembly GCA_037127315.1). NCBI lineage: Eukaryota > Metazoa > Mollusca > Cephalopoda > Sepiida > Sepiidae > Ascarosepion > Ascarosepion bandense. Next base: position 3,110,198 of record JBBBDQ010000690.1, on the reverse strand, counting down.
CCAGGTCCACAGCCGATATGCTAACGAACATCACGAACTACATGTACCAGGCCAATGTGAAGTCTGCCAAGGCCTATGCTGTTGCCCTGGACATCTCAAGCTTTTGATAGGATCTGGCACGCTGGCCTTCTACGCAAGCTACGGGATTATGGTATCACCAGACGGTTGCTTGATCTGATTAAATCTTTTATATCTAATCGCATAATGAAGTACCTCTTGAATGGGCATGACTCCACATCCTACTGTACAAACGCTGGTGTCCCTCAGGGCTCTATCCTAGGCCCGACGCTCTTCCTTATTTTCATAAATAACCTCCCAGACGTGATCAAGTGCTAAGTAGGCATCTACGCAGATGACACCACAATTTACTCCTGCATCGGTAAGAAATCCAGCGAGGCGGACAAACACTACACTTAGTGGTGGAATGGAGAAAGAGTGGCTTGTAAATTTCAATGCGTTTAAGACGAAGCTACTGTTAATCATCACAGGCAACCCATCCTGCCTCCCATAAGCATGTCTTCCTGATAGCAATATACTGCGCCTCCATGAACTTACCCTCTCTTCTGATCTCAAGTGGAACCATTACATTGAGAAGGTTGGGTCACTGCGTCAAGCCAGGATATTTTTTTCCTCCTGAAACCATCTTGCATATATACGAATCAACCATCCGTCAGTGCATGGAATACTGCTGTCATATATGGTCAGGCGCACCCGCTGTTCATCTCAGTGTTCTTGACAGGCTCCAAAGGAGAATCAGTAATGTGATAGGTACTGACTTGTCGTCTCGACTCCAGCCACTTTCTCACCGACGGGATGTGGCTTCCCTCTGTCTATTATATAAATATTTTCATGGCTTCTGCTCTGACGAACTTAAGTCACTGGTGCCCCTGCCACTGGTGTTTACTCGTGCAACCAGATTGGCAACTGGGTCCCACCCATTCACAGTTAAATCAACCAAATGCAAAAGACAATTCTACTCCACCAGCTTCTCGCACCCCCTGCCGGTGGAATTCGCTTCCATATTCTGGTTTTCCTGACGGCTACAACCTGCAGGAATTTAAATGCAATGTCAATACCCATCTTTTAACCACTTTAGTTCTTTTTACATCACCCTGTATATATTTTCCTTTTTCTCTACCTTTGCAACTGTCATCACACCTGTATTCCCATCTTTCATTTGCTCCTTTCTAAATGGTTCGTCTTTCTCTTTACTCTCCTCCTATCTAATCTTTCTCTCTTATGTAACCCCCTGCGCATCAGTAGCGTTACCGCCTTGCTTGGGGTGAAACGATTAAAAAAAACAACAACAAAACAGCGTAGGTGGAATAGGCGAAAGGTCAGGGAAGTTGACTGGACGCAGGCAGGGGTCGTGTTATATCCTGACCGTTGGTTTTTTATGCTTTCTTCGGTATAAAATACTACAGGTGCTATGTCTCTGCATCTTCCTCAAAATCTAATTACATTAATTTACAGCGACAGAGAGGTTCATTCTTATAATGTTAAAAGGTCACAATGCATATAGTCTGAAGGAATTGCTTTGTTGGAAAATTTACCGACTAATTTTCAGTGAAAGAGAGTGAAGAAGAGAACATTATAGAGACTTCCAATTCTTTACAGCATTGAGGCCCACACAATAAAAAATTACTGTAAAGCTTTCAGATACAAACTATTTCTATAAAGAAATCTCTCGCGTTTTTCCAAATTGATAATTCTTTATGTTCAACAATATACGATTTGAATGAATGGGCATAGGAACCCCTCACCTTCTAATTTAAAAGACGAAAGAGTGTTTTTCATTTTCTAATCTATTTTTTGGGGTGATGACTGACGTAAATCCTAATTTGGGGTTTACAATCTTGTCACTGTCAGTTAGTTAAGTGACATACGTGATACACACTTGGCTGATGATGTCTCTTTAGAGACCTGACTGCGCAAAAGTAGCTTGCCAAGGCTATAGAACCCAATATGTCCTGTTATTTAGCCCATAACTGGAGGGACGGATTAATACCTTTGTACATAAGTGAATGCGAGTAATTCAGCTGGAATTCGAACTTGGCTCCTCGATTTTACGTTCCGAGCCGATATCCACTGCACCACAACGCACATCCCACATACCAATCATCCATAAATCCATTTAAACTGACATGAAAACAATCAATTTGCAAACGAACAAAGTTATTGTAATGGATTCCGGGTGAGGAACCTCCCAAAATAATAATCCACAAAACAGATATTTGAGATAGAAAAATAAGCTATATTAAATGTAAAGATACAAACTGGAACGCAGGTTAGTAATCCAGGAATACGATTAGTAAGGAATATATCTATACAAGTATTTGAAGTGAAGCCGTACTGGACTTAATATTTCCGGGTAATGCGATTCTGGCTGAGTGGAGCTCAGAGCTACTATGACTACTAACGCGGTATTCTCTGTGTAACTTCAGTATCTCTCGGTAACTTACGGACCTATTACGGTACTCGTACTGTTCTCTAACGATACTGTTCTATGACAAGTGTATATGTATACTCAAGTCGAGTCCATTATCATAGAAAAAGGGGATATCTCACAAGAGTTATCAAACCCAACTTAAAAAAAAACAAAGTAGACTCTACATAGACCATCCCGTACATCAATGTAAAAGATGTGCATTCAACTTTCTTCATGCTAAACATGACCTTATGTTCCTGTTTGAAACGAGTATAAATGCCTCAGTCAACACTGCATGAGCCGCTCAACTCCTGACTCAACTCCTGGCTTTTCAACCATTACAAGAAAATACAACGACCTAGATCGCCATGCTCACAACCTCGGTGCCTACATCAAGGACGATTTTTCTTGCGTCAGAGACAGAAAAAAAACAAGAACCATAACCCCTCTATATGTTTTTTTGGCAAACCTGAAGGAAACGACCACCACCTTTAATTTTTTTTTTTTACTTTATTCAGGGCGATCTTATCAATTACACCCTAAACTTTCTGATTGACAAAAAACTTGTAGGGCGGGGGCTCAGTTTTTCAAACAATGTTACAGTAAATCCATCCTCCATTTTGGAACCACTCTTCGGTACGACATTACCACCACCTGTAAATTGGTTGATTATCAATTTTTAAAACTTTTTTCAGTGCAATCTTATTGATTAGACACTGGGTCGAGTTGTTGCTCTTGTTTTTGTCTTTTTCAAGTTTTCTTTAGTTCTTACAATGGCACCTTCTTCGGAAACTCCAAAAATGGCTTTATTCAAAAATTTCGCAATGATTCAGTAGTGGAATATGCACGAGTCAACTTTCTTATTAATAGAGATTGCAATTTATTCAATCCAACCTTTTTAGGTTCTGTCAGCGGGGAAGGCAAAATGTTGTACTGCTGAAGGTCAGAATCAGCTATGCTGATGGAATACAAAAAAATCTCTCAGACGATTAAACAAGAGGAATTAAAATTAAGAAGCCATTTTTTACACCAGTTAACAACATGTTGTAAGTTATTTTTAAGATCAGGTACCTATTTGACTTTATCTAGCCAGTCTGGGTTACCATTAAGACTTGGGTAAATAGTTGTGTCATCAGCATAGATAGAGCGTTGAAAGCTGACGGCATCAGGAAGGGCGTTGATAAAAATTGTGAACGACGTACACCCTTGAGCAAATTATTTAAAGACAAAACGAATAATGTCTTCCTAGGATCTTTCACATTTTCACTGATTACGTATACGTCGTTTCTTGAAATTAGTTTTCCTTTTCGATTGAATTTTCCTTAAGGTTTTGAACAAGTTTGTTTCTTCGCTTTGATGACACGAGTGACTGTTGAAAGGCTGACACCAACAATATCCGCGATCTCTCTGTAAAGATTGCTAGCGTGTTCGTGCAGCTTTACAATTTCCGTAAGCTTCCTTAGAGTAACGTTCATAGAAGTCAATGGCCGTAGGACAACTAATCGACAGTCGAGACAATAGTGTCGAGGCGTGATAAAAATCGGATGCAATCACGGATGAAGCAATATTTTTCAAGGTTAAAGAAATTTCATCACAGACCCCCGGCCAGGTTCGCAGTAGGACAACTAATCGACAGTCGAGACAATAGTGTCTGGCCGTGATGAAAATTACAGTTATATATATATATATAAAAATCAGATGCAATCACGGATGACGCAATATTTTTCAAGGCCTCAAAAAATTCATCATACACCCTGAAAATAGATTCATATTACTGCACACCACTGTAAATGACCTAATACCCTGTTACTTCATTGGATCTAAAATGAAAACTAAAGCAGTTGTTTCAATTAATTTGCACAAGTGTATAGGCCCGAGGACAGAGACACCCGAGGGACACTTGCATAAACGAGTTGCCTTTTTAAGAAATTTTGATTATGCGATTAAATAAGAAATATTGAATTAGATAAAAAAAAGAAAAATATTTCCAAATATTATCTCAACTCACGATATTGTTGACTTTCTTTTCTTATTTCGGTGAAGTAGTGTCGTTTGGATTCTTTTAAAATTATATTGATGTTATAATAGCTTTTTTCAAAACAATTTACAACCAAAGCAACTAAGACGTAACTAGTGCCACTAGTACGCAACTAATGCCACTAAGACGTAAGGAGACACTGAAATTGAAAGTGAATGAGTAAAGAACCGGAAATCGAATCCTAAACAGGAAATAAGAGATAAACCTCTACCTCTCTCCTGAAGACCGCGGAGGAGTATGGAATAGACAGTAGGGAAACGTATGTGCTAATATGGGAAATGGTAATTCTAGAATATGTTCTTAAAATTCTCTTCATGCTTTAATAGTACTTTTCACAAATTTCTCCATTGTTTATATGTATTTTGGATACTAAGCGACTTTCGATTATCTAAACACAAGGGTTCATGTGGTGTAACTTTGTGAACTCCAGACATCTCGTTACAAGATTTTTTTAATTTTATTTCTTTCGCCATCATCCGGTTAATGTCGATAAGAATTGGAGCCTTAATTTCTTTTTCGTATTATCTCTGTTCTTCGGGAAAAATTTCTCTTCTAGACAAAAATTTTTAGATTTGTTATGATATATTTAAAAAAGGTTTTTCACATTAATATTAGGTTGTCTCAAAAGTTCGTAAACACTTGCGAAATGGGTCTATCTGGTCCAGTACAATCGAGACAAGCGATGGGTTCAGAAAGGGTAAAAACACCGTCGGTTCCAAAACAAGATCGATTCGGCAAGAAAGTCATGCTGTGCGTTTGGTGGAACTTTGAAGGAATCGTGCATTTTTGAGTTGGTCCCGAATGGTCGTGCCATCAGTGTCAAACTTTACTGTTAGCAACTTGAGCGGGTCTACGAAAAGTTGAAGCAAAAGTACCCGGCTCTGATCAACCGAAAGCGCGCTTTGATGCAGCAGGACAATGCCAAGCCACACACCGCCAGGATGACCAAAGACAAGTTTGAAGAGCTGGATAGCGTTGAGGTTCTGTCACATCCAACCTACAGTCCTAACTGTGCTTCATCAGATTACGGCCTTTTCCGCTCAATGCAACACTTTCTGAAGTGCCAGCGATTCGACTCGTTTGATGAAGTCGAGGAAGCGTGTCAAGAATTCTTTGATTCGAAGCTGGCTGAATGGTACTTTGATCAGATCCGAAAGCTTGCAGATTGATGGCAGAATGGCTTGAAAAATGTTGGTCTTTACTTTGAGCAATAATTTTTGTTGTTTTTACGAGTAAAATGTCAGTTATTTGCAAGTGTTTTCTGGTAACCTTAGATTACTTGGCGGGTAAAATTTTAGTTTTTTGCAAGTGTTTACGAACTTCTAGGACAACCTAGTAAAAAATTACGTCTAATTATTTTGCTGGGCTTTTTTTTATTTTTAAATTTGTGTTTTGAGGATAAGGCTTGTTCTACTTCTAATCATCTATGCTGAAATATTTTCTTAGTTTATGTACTTGTAAAACTTTTAAAACGATTGGTGCTGTTCTCTTGTGTGGCGTATGTGCCAAACTTCTTAAAACAATATTCTTGTCGCCAGAAGAAGGAAATTACTGGAAAGTAATGTGAAACTCACCTGAAGCGAGCTGAATATGTGATGCTCCTCATGCCAATGCCATTTCCACCGTGCTTCTCTACGGCATATGGCTTCAATGAATTTTTAATATGTTCTTCTCGAATTTATATTTAAATTGGAGTCATCAGGAGAGAATGTGCACCGTTTCGGGGCCTTCCTCCTAACGGTTTCATTTTCACAACGCCCCCCACACCCGATGTGAGGTCTCATTATAACGATATAGAAGTGTGTTGTAGAAATACTAGTTGTAATGTTTAACGGCGAAATGAGATTTACGAAAAATTTCGAAAAACGGCAAACGTCGCGTTCTGAGAATGCAACGGGAACCTCATTACGCATTCACGATAAGTCATGTCATGCCGTCATGTTCACTGAAACACTCCACGAAATATTTCTTTTTTTTTCCATATCAACATGGAACTATATTTAACATTATTAGTTCGTCATTTATAAACTTTCTAACGATTATAGAGCTCAAATGCATTTACGAGGACTTGTAGGCGATGAAATACCGTTTAATATACAACCCTTTTTTACAGACACTATGTTACTCTATCGCTATTTCCATGGTAAATGTTCTGACAGTATACAGTGCTTAATTTCATCACCCACGAGGATTACGGCCATATCACGTTCAATACACCGGTTCTCGCTCGATCACCGAAGCTAAGCAACGTTGAGCCTGGTCAGTTCTTAGATGAGTGACCGCTTGGTAATACCAGGTGCTATTAGCGTTTAGTGTCGGATGTGCGTTGTGGTGCAGTGGATATCGGCTCGGAAAGAGAAATCAGTGAACCGAGTTTGAATTCCAGTTGAATACCCTGCATTCACTTAAGCACTGGTACCCTTGGGAAAGGTATTAATCCGTTCCTTCCCTCCAGTTATGGGTTAAATAACAGGGTAGGACATGGGAACCGTGCCCTTAAAAACAAATCCCAATGAATCTTGATACTCGAAAAGAAAAAAGTATTACTAGACACAAAACCTATATAAAAAACAACAGTAAATTGTTGAAAGAAAAAGGTATTACGAGCAATAAATAAATAAAAATTTAGTTGGCAATAAATGACCCGCCGAGGTTGATATGCCATAAAAACAAACCAACCAACCAATCATCACCCACGAAGTCATATACACAGAAGAAAAAATATGATCGTTCTTTTTGTATTCTGTTTATTAGAATAATGTTCTATTCGTTGTGCTTATTCCTAAGAGCTACTGGTTTGTGTATCAGATTCCTGATTGGATGATTTCCAAACGACACCATTAAAACATGTAAAAAAGATTTTATTTTGGATAATTTTCACCTTCTAATGAACGCTAAGCAATTCGTCAACCGTTATATTTGAAGCAAGAAGAAAATTTACAGTAATTTTTAGCAACAGGGTTTTGCGGTTATTTTTTGTTACAACTCACACCCCGGAAGATGATCTCAGATGAAGATTGAAAGTACTTGGGAACATCGAGAAATGAATAATAATAACATCTGTCAACATTACAGCTCATTTCTGAGATATTTCAATTATAATACGCGAAAGACTATCCGTGAGTATGAACAGATTTTATTAAAGATAAGCAGACACAATGTTTTCAATTTATTTAATCTGACTTATATATAAACTACCGGCTATAATTATTAGGCGACCCAAGTGTTTTAAAAAAATGTATTTCATACGATTTTTTATATTTATTGCCAAGTGAATAACTGTAAATGAAAATAGAATGGTTCTTTTGTTAATACTGCACAATAACATGTGCATCAAATGAATTAATAAATCTTTAATAATTACCTATATTGCATCAATGAAAGAATGAAGAAAATTTAGGGTGATTCGGACAAGTTCATCTTTGCTTCCTTGCCTTTTGAAAACAATTTTCAACCCAAAAATAAAAAAAAATTGCAAAGTATTAATTTTGGAAAATTTTGCAAAGTAATAATAACAAAAGAACCATTCTATTTTTATTTAAAATTATTCACTTGGAAATAAATACTAAAAATAGTATGAAATATATCATTTCTTTTTAAAAAACACGCATGGCCTAATACTTATAGCCGTTAGTGTGCATATATATATATATATATATATATATATATATATATATATATATATATATTGTATTTACCTTACTCCCCCACTGGAGCGGAATGTGACACAAGGTCTTTTTTTTTAAGGTGGGCACCAGACCGCGGATGGACGGGCACAGGGACAAAAATTCCCCATTCCCTCAACCGCCAGTAGAGCTGGGTCCGATGACAAGCACCTGGTCCACCCCTCTGGACCATCTACCAGTGTAATTATTCTCAAAACCAACCTTGTCCTCGTGGACGGAGGTACAACTGAGCCGCACTCTGTCTTCGAGGACAGAGACGCAACTGAGAGATGATTCGGTACTCACCCGACACAAAATGTGGCGGGTAAATATTATATGCATATAATATATATTAATATGTATATGTGAATTCGAATGCATACAGATTTTATATAGTTAAAGCTCTTCGCAAGGTGTGAGCTGTGATTTTAAGAACAATACGTCTATCACAAACTTTTTTTATATCAAACACAGGCCCCCAACATATTGATCTCTTTATTTGCTGCATCCTTGAAATTTTCCACTTCAAAGTCCTTGTATTTAATCATTGTTATCTATTGATCAATAGCAACCGGAATTTACACTGCATGTTAATTCAACTCAAGTCTTTTCAACTATCCAGTATCATTCTAACCACTTGAGCTGTTTTCAATAACTCTGTCATTTGAAGCGTGTCAATTCTTTCTCTGATTTCCCTCCAGCTCATTTCCCGGGGACTTCCGGAACATTGGGAATGGTCCTGATTGACTGATAAATGTGTCATCTTAAATCTTCGCAATTTCCGAAATTCTATGGAAAAATCGAAATATTTAATACTTATCTCTCTTCTCACTTTCATTCAGATCGTTATGATAGCCGACGGAACAATGTAATTATTATTAATATTATTATGTCATTTTTCATCACATTTCGATTTCTGCTTTGGTCTCACTACCAACCAAGTCTGCGGGGAGACCTAAGGCAGGTCGTGGTGTGTTGTTATGGCCCCATTTCATGTTTTTTCTATCTTCCCTATCATCCCTAGCCTTACATAGATAAAGTTTTCCTTAGTGTGTGGACTGAACTTAATAAGACAATTTTTTGTATATCTCTTAAGCTGGTGTTTCCAGGGATTCTTTCAATGTGTTGTTTCGTTCCATTTTTTATCATTCCAAGTGCACCTACTATCACTGGCACAACTCTTGTTTTCAATTTCCACATTTTTTCTATTTCAATTTCCAGGTCTTTATATTTTGACAGTTTTTCAAATTCCTTGGTTGCTATGTTACAATCCGCTGGACAAGCCATATCAATTAATAGACAAGTTTTCTCTTTCTGGTTTTTAACAATAATGTCTGGCCTATTTGCTTAAATTTTTCTGTCTGTGTAGATGGTGTAATCCCATAGAATGGTGACATCTTCTGTTTCTGTAACCGGTGCTGGGTGATGTTCATACCAGTGTTTGTTTACAAATTTTCCATAGTGTTTGCACATTGTCCAATGTAAATATTGCCCAACTCTATCGTGGCGATTTTTATATTCATTTGGGGCAAGCACAGAACAGCCTGAAATTAGGTGGTCTATTGTTTCTTGATGTTTATCACAAAACCTGCATTTTGGATCCATACTATTATGCATAATATTTGCCTGAAAGTTTCTAGTGAAAAGACTTTGGTCCTGTGCTGCAATATTGTTATTATTATTATTATTATTATTATTATTAAAATATTCAGAATGTATCATGGTACTGTGTTGTTTTAGTTAGCAGATATACCGACATCAGTTATTTAGCATTCGTTTACAGTTCGTTTACAGGTGTAACTTGAAAGGTAGTACCTTTCTTGATTAGTGTTCTAGATAGGTGCAAATCAACATTGCTGATACATTCAAGATGTTATAATTATTATTATTTTTAATCATTTCACCCCAAGAAAGGCATTCCATTGCCACTACTGCGCATAGGGTTACTTAAGGAAAAGTGATTAGAAAGAGTGGTTAGATATAGTAAATGTCAGAAGGAGGGTGATAGACGGTTAAGGATAGCGAGGATAAGGGTTGGGTAGATAGGAAGGGTGTTTGAGAGAATGGATGCGAGTTAGTGTGTTAGGAAGTGTCTATTGACCTTACATTTAAACTCCTGGAGACTGTAGCTGTCGGGGAAGCAGGTGTATGGAAGGGAATTCCACAGGTGGGAAGTGCGAGAAAAGAAGCTATTGGAATAGAAATTGCGGTTACATCTTATCTGTTTCACTGTAAAAGTGTGGGGCCTAGTAGCTAATCTAGTATCTCGTGCAAATTCATACCTAGGGGGCACCAGTGATCTAAGTTCATCGGAGCAGAAGCCATGAAAGTATTTATGGTAGAGGCACAGGAAAGCCACGTCACGCCGGTGAGAGAGTGACTGCAGGTGGTCTGCCAAGTTGGTATCGATCACATTACAGATTCTCCGTTGTATTTTGTCAAGAACCCCGAGGAGAATAGCAGGGGCATCCGACCAGATGTGGCAGCAGTGTTCAATACACGGGCGGATGGTATTATTATTATTATTATTATTATTATTATTATAAACAATAATAATGTCCATTAATAACCTTGTCAACCCAGTGGTCCAAGATAGTTTCAACATCTAAGGACTAGACTCTAAATAACATCAGACGAATGGATTCCAAGACAAGAAAGCTTTCTAAACATAAAATCAGTCAGTTAATTTCCATACGCGATACACGCGATCATGTCTCGAAAGAGACATGACTAACTGGGCAAAAGATTATCCCGCAGTAGGTTGCCATTGCTGTCTGTGGTAGACTGGTTGCCAGCCAAGGCTATAGAAGCCAATCTCTTCTATTATTTAACCCACATCTGGTGAGAAGAGACGGATTATTAATACTTTTCCCAAGCGTATTTGTGCGTAAGTGAATGCAAGAGATTCTACTGGAATTCGAACTCTGCACCCCGATTTGTCGTTCCGAATCGATATTCACTGCACCACAACGCACGCATCATCCAAAATCTGATGTAGAACGTCTACATATAACCCGTAAAGAAAATGGAAGAGATCTTATTCAGCTAGAATTATCATAAAAGACAACAACTATTGGCTTACTAACATACATAGAATCAACAAAGGACTGGATGATAGGGTTAGTTAAACAACATGAAAACAGAAAAAATAGTATGAAATGCATCATTTTTTTTAAATACTGAGGTGGCATAATAATTATAGCAGGTAGTGTATATATATATATATATATATATATATATATATATATATCGTTGTGCTAGCTGAAAGTCACAAGTCATCGTGACGGTGGGTTGGAAGTCCTGGCCTCGTTCAAACTACTGCTCACACTGGACAACTCACTCTCTCCCATAAACTGTAACTAAGGTCTGCTGAGCAGAGTTGCAGTATAAACCACAGGTGGACTCTGTGGTTGTTGAGCAAGAGTCTGCAATGAAGATTATCTAGCCGCCCTGGTAGACGGGTATCTACGAATAAGAGTGGACGGATATTATCATTATATATATATATATATATATATATATATATATATATATATATTATCATAAAAATATTAACGATTAGAATCTTTCAATGAAATAACAAATTTGTAAATAAAATGTCAAATTAATAATAATAATAATAATAATAATAATAATAATAATAATAAATGCATCATCCAAAGGCTGATGTAGACCGTCTATACATACCACGTAAAGAAGGTGCAAGAGGTCTTTTTCAGCTAGAATTGTCATACAAGACAACAACTACTGGCTTACTAACATACATAGAATTAAGAAAGGACTGGATAATACGATTAGTCAAACAACATCAAAACAGAAAAAAAACTATTCAGTAATGAAAGAAGGCAGTAAATACAAACAAGATTTACATTTTGTAGATTCTGTAGAAAAGCAAAACTGATGTAATGAATAAGTAATGAATATATAAACACCTTGGTTCTCTCTCACTGGAATGTGATTGGCTGGTGTCAGCCATAAATATAGACCAAGGCGAGGACGTTCAGAGATCCAGATATATATTGGTCTTCCACTAGAGATTTAGAGGTCTACGGTTATTGACTACGCCTACGTTTAAGGATACTGCATACGACGAGTACCGTCCATTACGTCTACTTACTTGATTGTTCTACCCGGTTACATTTGCCTTCATCACTTAACTACCGCTAAAGATATATATCCCTTTCCGGTACATGAACGGGCATGCCTCCCAATGCTATCACACGAACGCGGGTGTCCCTCAAGGCTCTATTCTAGGTCCTATTCACGATCTCCCTGATGTAATAAGAACCCTAATAGGATATACGCTGACGACACCACGGTTTACACTCGCTTTGATTAAAAATCTGTCGAGGCTGGCAAAGCAAACCTCGCTGCCGTGCTTGAAAAGGACCTCCAATACGTGATAGACTGGGGTAAGAAATGGCTCGTGAATTTTAATGCTTCTAAAACGAAGCTGTTATCTATTAACCATCACAGACAATCGCTCCTACCCCACTTAGCATGGATCAGGCTAGTCTCCCTGAAAGTAACGCTGCGCCTCCTCGAGTTAACTCTCACAACAGACCTCAAGTGGAATGTCTACACAGAATCCATAGCTAAATCCGTCGAATGTCGGTTCTCTGTGCAGTGCCAGTAAGCTTTCCTCTTTTGAAACAATCCTGCACACATACAAATCTACTATCCGCCCATGCATTAAATACTGCTGCCATATCTGGTCGGATGCTCCTGTTATCCACTTAGGGGACTTTGATAATATTCAACGGAGAATCTGTAATGTGATCAATTCCGACTTGGCAGCTCGGATACAGTCACTTTCTCACTGGCGCAATGTGGCTTCCCTGTGTCTCTTCTACAAATACTTTCACGGCTTCTGCTCCTACGAACTTAGCCCACTGATGCCCCCATATACAAATTTATTCGAGCAACAAGATTAGCAACTGGGGTCCGCCTTTTTACTGTGAAACTAATAAGGTATAAATCAAATTCTACTACAGTAGCTTCTTTTCTCGCATTTCCCGCCTGTGAAATTCCCATCCATTTACTTGCTTCCCCGACAGCTACAATCTCTCAGAATTTAAATGTAAAGTCAATAGTCATTTCTATCTAATTAACTTGCATTCTCTCTCTCTCTTTCTTTCTTTCTCTCTCTCTCTCTCTCTCTCTGTCTCTCTGTCTCTCTCTCTCTCTCTCGTGCTCTCATCTCATTTCTTCAGTATTCTCACCCCTCTCCTACCCGGTTTCTGACATCCCCGGTATTCTGTCACTCCTTCCCATAACTTTCATCCAATGTAACCCCCTGCACAACAGTGACAGTATAATACCCTGCTTGGGGCGATAAGTTTATAAAAAAAGTATGTCAGACACAGAAGCCAAGAACCAACTATTGCGGTTAATAAAGTTAATACTTATCGATGGTTACGTGCATCTGGATTAAAGTCTGAAACTGAAGGCTTTATTCTTGCAGCGTAAGACCAGAGTCTTTTCACTGGGAACTTTTAGGCAAATATCGTACATAATAATGTGGATCCAAAATGCAGATCCTGTGACAAATACCAAGAAATAATCTAATCTCGGGATGTTCTGTACTTGCCCCAAATAAATATAAATATTGTCCTGATAATGTGAAGCAATATTTGCATTAGACAATGTGCAAAAAAATATGTAAACAAACACTGGTATGAACATCACCCAGCACCGGTTACATCATTGTATGGGATTAGACTATCTATACAGACAGGAAAATTGAAGCAAATATGCCGGGCATTATTGTTAAAAACCAGAAGGAAAAACTTGTCTATTAATTGATATGGCTTGTTCATCGGATTGTAACATAGCAACCAAGGAATTCGAAAAACTGTCAAAATTTAAAGACCTAGAAATTGAAATAGAAAAGTTGTGGAAATTGAAAACAAGAATCGTGCCAGTGATAGTAGGTGCACTTGGAATGATAAAAAATGGAACAAAACAACACATTGAAAGAATCCCTAGAAACCCCAGCTTAAGAGATGTAAAAAATTGTCTTATTAAGTACAGCCGACACACTAAGGAGAACTTTGTCTATGTAACGCTAGGGATGATAGGGGAGATAGAAAAAACATGAAATGTAGCTATAGCAACACAGCACGACCTGCCTTAGGTCTTTCCGCAGACTTGGTAGGTCGTGCGAACATAGCAGAAATCGAATTATGATAATAATAAAACCAACACAAACGCGAGCAGATCAGCCAATGGAATTAAACTTTGTCAGTTTGGGACAGTTTTCGATCCTACACGATAGAATCTCAAACCACCAAACTTATTCAGGCTTCTGTCCCCAAAACTGATGTCCATTTCACTTACTGAATCCTTTCTGGAATGGTGGATTTTATATTCCCCACCAAAATAAAAACTCACATTGGTTCAAACCTTGAATGTGCTGCAACCATGCTTTACGGAAACAACTATCGCAAGGAAGTGATGTAGTTTGACCATCACACCATTCAAAATTGCCCACAACTGCAACAAAAAGTTTTAGAAAATGCACAGAGCAACTACGCATGAGTAGTCCACCCCAAAGTTGAAAAATAAACAAATTGAATCCCGTGAATTCTAGAAGGTCACCAACCAAATCATAAACAAAAAAAGCGTCTGCTTCCATCACTATGAGTGGCCCCCAGGTCATATCTTCTTCGACAGATAAGGCAAACTACCTCGCCTCAATCAAAGACCATCTCCTTCCCACTACTCACTGAGTACAATCTCAGTAACATTAGCATTACAGCACGTGGAATAAGTCTCTAGATTTATCAATGGCCTTGATCGTAAGGAATACACTGGTCGACACAAAATTTCAGTGGTTGTCTTTCCGAATAATTCAGGGTTGGTAGAATCTGCACAATCGACTACCGACGTCCTAACTAGCATCATTCACAGAACCAGTGACTATATAGGGACGCACCTCTAAAAAACTTGATGGCCAGAGATTGGAAACTGATCTCTCTTCTAATCTTACACACACTACCCAATAGGTTAAAACTGGCTGTATACATTCAAGCTTTGACGACCAAACTAGTTACATTCTATCATCGCTGATCTTACTCGGATCTACGAATAATAATCATGAACAGGTGTACTCTCTGGAAGGCACTGTGCCTTGGAAGATTTCGGGCCGCAGGCTTACATTTGACCTCTAGTGGAACTTGTATATATGATCCATTACTAAGGCTGTTGGTAAAATGGTCGGCTCACTATACAGCTCTAACCCAAGAGTCAGATCAGGAGAAAAATGGAGTTTCTTTATTTGGGAAGGAACTGCTCATACCTCACTCCCCATCCTTGATAAAGTCCATAGGCGTCTCCGGGATCTTCTGGGTGATGAACTATTCTCAAATTATTAAGGCTCGAAAGAACTAATGTCTTAATCAGATTTATTTTTTCTGTTACGGGTTGACAAAAGAGTTCCAACTGGCGTAAAGAGCTGAAAAGGTATCTTTAAAAAACACAGTGGTAATAAAATACCAAGCTTCCTCTCCACATGTTTTGTGGTATCAAAGCAATATATATATATATAAAGTTATTTATAAATAGAATTTTGTCTGTGTGTGTACGTGTGTGTGTGTGCCTGTGTATGTATGTGTCCGTTACCTATAGACTTCGAAACGGATGAACCGATTTTCGTGAAAATTTGCTCAGTTGTACTATAAGCGTCTGCGAGTGTTCTTAGCTACGTTTTGTGTCGAGGTACCCCCGATAAATATCGAAAATCGATAATCGAAAAACTCGGGTTATAGAAGGAGTTGTCCGATTTTAATCAAATTTTTTACACTCATAGACAGAGACATAAGAAACGACCTTCAGAACTTTCAAGGTCGTAGTTCTTACAATAGTGCAGAAAATTGATTATATATATATATATATATATATAAAAGGCAAGATGTTTGTGTGTGTGTGTGTCTGTTTATCTTTCTGTATGTCCCTTATACAAATCCACAATTTTTATCCGATTCTCACCAAAATTTACACAAATATTCTTTAGGCTGAGTCTGAGCTCCAGAACCATGGATTATTTGTAAATCTTTCATTACACCCGTGCAATGTCTGGCTATATTGGGTGTATGTCTATATATATATATTATCGAAAATATTAGGTCGACAAGGTTATAGACTAAAAGACAAAATGTTTTTGTCCATTCTTCCAAAATGTGTGGTTGGTTCTGCAGAAGCCTTCGCCACTATAATCAAATGATATGTGCTGGTGGTGTGGCTAATGATTCTAAGAAATCAGTTGCTTGACCCTGATGCGTTGACAAATGATGGGAGAGTTCAATACATACATACATTCAAACATATATATATATATATATATATATATATATATATATATATATATATACTACTGGCCATAGTTATTAGGCAACCCCAGTTTTTTAAAAGAAATTATATATTTCATACTATTTTTAGTATTTATTGCCAAGTGGATAATTCCAAATGAAAATAGAATTGGTTCTTTTGTTATTACTGCACAATAACATGTGCATCGAATGAACTGTTCTAGTGTCCATTTTTTGATTGCTTTTTTTTGTGCTCTCTTCCCCATGATAGTCTCTTCTTATTATTGGCTGGCCGAAGCATAGGCTTTTTGGCCGCCTTGAAAAATCTTGCAAAGTAATAATAACAAAAAAACATTCTATTTAATTTAGAATTATGCACTTGAAAATAAATACTTGAAATATTTTGGATTACATTACTTTTTTAAACTGGGGTGGCTTAATAATTATGGCCGGTAGTGTATATAGGTGCTAGCAGTGGAGCTCAGTGTCCACTTATATATATATATATATATATATATATATATAGTGTATATATATTGATTGTCTATTATGTTTAATCATGAGCCGTTCTAAACGTCGTATTTTGGCTTTAATTTCTGTTGAAAATAAAGACTAAAATTTGAATAATTCAGTTCTAAGCTTTCGGCTGAACATTTGGATAATTTTTTATTAATTTGGTTTTAAGCTTTCGGCTCACATGAGCCATCTTCAGAGGGGTTATTAAGACCGAAATACAATAATATTCACCATCACCGACGGTTTTATTTTGTGTTGTATTACGGTATTAATAACCCCTCTGAAGATGGCTCATGTGAGCCGAAAGCTTAAAACCAAATTAATAAAACATTATCCAAATGTTGGAGAATTTTAGTCTTTATTTTCAACTGAAATTAAAGCCAAAATACGACGTTTAGAACGGCTAATTATTAAACATAGTAGACATATATTGCCTCTTATATTTAACAGTATATGTTTTATATATATATATATATATATATATATATATATATATATATACCACCGGCCATAATTATTAGGCTACGCAATAATATTTATTGCCAAGTGAATAATTGTAAATGAAAATAGAATGGTTCTTTTATTAATTCAGCACAATAAAATGTGCATCAAATGAATTTATAAATGTTTATTACCTATATTGCAGTTTTATCAATGAATGAATGAAGAAAATTTAGGGTGATTCGGACGAGTTCATCTTTGCTTCCTTGCCTTGTAAAATCTTGCAAAGAAATAATAATTCTATTTTCATTTACAATTATCCACTTTTTTTTTTAATCGTATCACCCCGAGCAAATCGGTAACGCCACTGATGTTCAGGGGGCTACGTAATAGTGAAAAGATTGGAAAAGAGAAAGCCGGAAACCACATCCTAAACAGGAACAAGGGATGAGCCTCTTAACCTGTTCAATAGATATGGGTGGAGTGTGAACCGGGCAATAGATAGATTTATCTACTCCAATTGAAAAACCAAAGTGAGAAGATTGGGAAAGAGACAGCCGGAAACCACATCCTAAAGAGGGAACAAGGGATGAGCCTCTTAAGCTGTTCAATAGACGTGGGTGGAGTGTGAACCGGGCGATAGATATATCTATCTACTCCAATTGACTTGGCAATAAATATTAAAATAGTATGAAGTACATCATTGTTTTGAAAAAACTGGGTGGCCTAATAATTATGGCCGGTAGTATATATAAAAAAATACCCTACATTTTAGTGTAGGGGATTATTATTCTTATCTTTCTTTCTCTCCTGTAGGTGGGATTTAGCAAATCTCTCACTACTATATTGCTATTTCCATCGGAACGAACTACACTCCCTGGCTCCACCATTTCAAACATTCACAGCAAGAACACACCATGCCACTTAAATAGTAACAAGCAACACGTATACCTTACGTACACAACCGGCGAGAAATAAGTTTCACTGGAAAGGCTTCTTACCGTGAACCCCTGCCCTGTGTATCCGACTCCCAACAGGATATTTCTCGGATCACTACAATATTAACTTGTTCAAATGTAGGGTTAACAATTATCTTCCGCGCCTATGTACAAAAATAGCCTCCTAACGTAGTCCTTTACCTCGGGTGGCACCCGGAAGTCTACGGGGTGAAATTTCCCGTAAAATAATCAATAATGTCGGGGTTTTTGTGCTTCAATGACATGATCAGTATGGATTTTGATCTGCGCAATCCACAACCTACATCCTAACTACCATCATTCACAGAACTAGTGAGGCTCTTGACAATAAACACACGTCAAGAACCATAGCATAGATCCCTTGCCCTTAGTCGAAATCTCTGACGGTCAACGCAAGGGTCCTCTAGAGAAGTAATAAGTAACTGGCTACTGGCACCGACTTATGTTTATAGAACTTCTTCTTTGCATTTAAGCAAAACTTATAGCATTCTTCCAATCGCTTATACTCCTTCCGTGCCAACTTAGGATATTCAGTTACAACTTATTTCATTTCTCATTATAATTCGATTTCTGCTATGGTGGCACTCCCTACCAAGTCTGCATGAAGACCGAAGCCAGATCGTGGTGTGTTGTTATGACTCCATTTCATGTTTTTTTTTATATCTCCCTAACATCCATAGCGCTATATACACAAAATTCTCCTTAGTTTGTGGCCTGTACTTAACAATACAATTTTTTGTACATCGCTTTAACTGGGATTTCCCTGGATTCTTTTAATGTGATATTTGTTCCATTTTTTATCATTCCCAGTGACCCCATTATCACTTGTTTTCAATTTCCACACTTTTTTAATTCAAATTCCAAGTTTTTATATTTTGACAGTTTTTTAATTCCTTGGTTGCTATGTTACAATCTGCTGGACAAGTCATATCAATTAATATATAAGTTTTTTCTTTTTGGTTTTTAACGATAATGTCCGGCCTATTTGCTTCAATTCTTCTGTCTGTATAGATGGTGTAATCCCATAGAATGGTGACATCTTCTATTTCTGTAACCGGTGTTGAGTGATGTTCATACCAGTGTTTGTATACATATTTTCCATAGTGTTTGCACATTATCCAATATAAATATTGCCCAACTCTATCGTGACGATTTTTGGGCAAGTACAGAACATCTTGAGATTAGATCGTCTATTGTTTCTTTGTATTTATTACGGAACCTGCATTTTGGATCCACATAATTATGTATATTTGCCTGAAAGTTTCTAGTGAAAAAACGTTGGTTTTGGGCTGCAAAGTTTCAGATTTTAATTCAGATGCACGTAATCATAGACGAGTATTAACTTTGTCAACATTGGATTTATTAGCATGTTCTGGATATTGGCCATGCAGAGGTTGTCTTACCAGCGTTGTTTCATCTATTCAAGAGCTTTATCCTTGGCTTTCTTTTTCATATTTTTTCCGCAATAGTTGGTTCTTAGCTTCTGTTTTGTTTTCTACAGAATCTACTAAATGTAAATCTTGTTTGTATTTACTACCTGTTTTCATTCTTGAATTTTTTTTCTTTCTGTTTTTATGTTGTTTAAGTAATTTTATCATCCAGTCCTTTCTTGTTTCTATCTATGTTAGTAATCCAATAGTTGTTGTTTGTAAGACAATTCTGGCTGAATAAGATCTCTTCCACCTTCTTTACGGGGTATGTATGGACGGCGGTCTACATCAGCCTTTGAATGATGCATCTTATGCTTAGAAAGAAGCTTTCTTGTTTTAGAATCCATTCGTCTGATGTCGTTTAGAGTCAAGTTCAAGATTTTGAAACTATATTCGACCACGAGGATGGCAAGGCTATTAATAGCCATTATTCTGTTCTGAGAATTCAATTCAGTTTTTAATATAAATCGTAGCTTATTATAGTACTTTTTACGCACTATTTCTTTCATTTTTTTATGGTGAATCTTTGCACCCTCATTTACACCTAGGTATTTATAAGCTTCTTCTGGCTCTAAATCTTTTATTGTTACAGCAGGGTCTAAGTTAATTGGGGATGTTTGTTGAGGCGTTTCTCGTAAAACTGTAGCTTTAGCACATTTATTCAAATTGAATTTCATTCGAAAGTCTTCATTGAAGCATTTTACAGTTTGCAGAGGACCTTCCAGTTCATTACAATTCTTAGCATAAAACTTTAAGTCATCCATGTAAAATAGATGGCTTTTTTTTTGGGGGGGGGGGGGTTTTATAACCACATTCTGTCTTGTTAAGTTGACTGGTTAATGTTATTAATTATATGCAGAACGGTAAGGGAGACAGAGTCACCTTGAAATATACCTCTTTTGATGTTTATTTCACCAGATTCCATTTATATGATTGAGATAAAGGGTTGTTTCCCATATCGACATACATTGTTTGATGAAATTGATGATGACGGGTGATACCTTGTACATATTTAAAGTCTTTAAGATCCAGGAATGTGGTTCACTGTCGAATGCCTTGCGATAATCTATCCAGGCAGTCCTAAGATGTTTCCTTGCATTGAAGCAGTTTTCCAAGATCATTGTGTCAGTACATCCCTAACAGCCACGTTTGCACCCTTTTTTGTTCAAGCGGTAATATGTTGTTATTATTATTATTATTATTATTATTATTATTATTAATAGTAGTGGTAATAGTAGTACTGGCAGCAGCAGTAGTAGTAGAAGTATGTTGTTATTATTTGTTGTGGATTCTTGTTTAAAAAACCACACAATATGATAATAACAAAAAACGGATATGAGAGGAAAAATGTAAGTATATTGAATAAAAGATATACAACCTTGACACGGTTAGTAGATTCAGGAATATTTGTTAGTAGGAGTCAAATATATAGAAGTAGTCCGGGTAATAGTCTTTATTCTTGCTGACCAACGAGCAGCGGTTCAACTGCTCTGACAAACACCAACTCTAACAACAACAACCTGTTCTGTATAGGAAGGATTATTTGTATACTATGGAAGAGGGGGTCACTTCCCAACATTATTATTATTAGTAGTAGTTATAGTAGTCGTAGTATGTTATTATTATTATTATTATTATTATTATTATTATTATTATTATTATTATTTCCTTTGATTTCTGTTGTATACATTTTCATTCCGGGTTCCAACCAGAGACCAAAGGTCAGAAATGGCTTTATCACATCTTCCATTGATCATTTTTTGTGAAACAAACTAAAATCCTACGCATTTTACATACATAAAGCACTTCGTCATGTTTAAACTGTATTCTGAGTACATTTTCTGTACTTCTTCAAGGCATGGGCTACCAGATATTCCTTCACTAATTCTTTCAAGTCATTTTCCAGCCAATCCGAGTACTCGTAATACAACCGAAATTACTGGTGTCCTCATCTGCCATATTCTTGAGATTTAACTTCAAAATTATTAAATATTGATTTTTTAAAAGATTTTCAAAGATACACAATTGTTGTTCTTATTAGATATTATTATTATTATAAAAATCATTATATTTTTATTTTTAAAGATCTTCAATAATACACATTTGTTGTTCTTATTAGATATTATTATTATTATTATTCTGTCATTTTTCATCATATTTCGATTTCTGCTTTGGTCTCACTACCAACCAAGTCTGCGGGGAAACCTAAGGCAGGTAGTGGCGTGTTGTTATGGCTCCATTTCATGTTTTTCTATCTTCCCTATCATCCCCAGCATTACATAGATAAAGTTTTCCTTAGTGTGTGGGCTGTACTTAATAAGACTATTTTTTGTATATCTCTTAAGCTGGGGTTTCCAGGGATTCTTTCAATGTGTCGTTTTGTTCCATTTTTTTATCATTCCAAGTGCACCTACTATCACTGGCACAACTCTTGTTTTCAATTTCCACATTTTTTCTATTTCAATTTCCAGGTCTTTATATTTTGACAGTTTTTCAAATTCCTTGATTGCTATATTACAATCCGCTGGACAAGCCATATCAATTAATAGACAAGTTTTCTCCTTCTGGTTTTTAACAATAATGTCTGGCCTGTTTGCTTCAATTTTTCTGTCTGTGTAGATGGTGTAATCCCATAGAATGGTTACATCTTCTATTTCTGTAACCGGTGCTGGATGATGTTCATACTAGTGTTTGTTTACAGCTTTTCCATAATGTTTGCACATTGCCCAATGTAAATATTGCCCAACTCTATCGTGGCGATTTTTATATTCATTTGGGGCAAGCACAGAACAGCCTGAGATTAGGTGGTCTATTGTTTCTTGGTGTTTATCACAAAACCTGCATTTTCGATCCATATTATTATGCATAATATTTGCCTGAAAGTTTCTAGTGAAAAGACTTTGGTCTTGTGCTGCAAGAATAAAGCCTTCAGTTTCAGACTTTAATCCAGATGCACGTAACCATCGATGAGTATTAACTTTGTCAACATTGGATTTATTGGCACGTACTGGATATTGGCCATGCAGAGGTTTGTCTTGCCAGCGCTGTTTCATCTGTTCAAGAGCTTTATCTTTGGCTTTCATTTTCATATTTTTTGCCGCAATAGTTGGTTCTTGGCTTCTGTTTTGCTTTTCTACAGAATCTACTAACTGTAAATCTTGTTTGTATTTACTGCCTTCTTTTATTATTGAATATGTTTTCTTTCTTTCTTCATGTTGCCTTACTAATTGTATCATCCAATCCTTTGTTGTTTCTATGTATGTTAGTAAGCCAATAGTTGTTGCCTTGTATGACAATTCCAGCTTAATAAGACCCCTTCCACCTTCTTTACGGGGTATGTATAGACGGTCTACATCAGCCTTTGGGTGATGCATCCTATGCTTAGAAAGAAGCTTTCTTGTTTTAGCATCCATTCGCCTGATGTCGTTTAGAGTCCAGTTTAAGATGTTGAAGCTATATTGGACAACTGGGATTGCAAGGCTATTAATGGCCATAACTCTGTTCTGTGAATTTAATTCAGTTTTTAATATCATTCGTAGCCTTCTATAGTACTCTTTACGCACTATTTCTTTCATTTTTTTATGGTGAATGTTTTCGCTCTCATTTACACCTAGGTATTTATAAGCTTCTTCTGGTTTCAATTCTTTTATTGTTACAGCAGGGTCTAGGCTAATTGAGGATGTTTCTTGTATTGATCCACGTAAAACTGTAGCTTTAGCACATTTATTCAAATTAAATTTCATTCCAATGTCTTCGCTGAAGCATTTTACAGTTTGCAGAAGACCTTCCAGCTCATTATCATTCTTAGCATATAACTTTAAGTCATCCATGTAAAATAGATGGCTTATTTTCTTTTGGCCTATTTTATAACCACATTCTGTCTTATTAAGTTGACTGGTTAGTGCTATTAATGATATGCAGAATAGTAAGGGAGATAAAGAATCACCTTGAAATATACCTCTTTTGATGTTTATTTCATCAGACTTATAGGTTCCATTTATATGATTTATTATTATTATTATTATGTCATTTTTCATCATATTTAGATTTCTGCATTGGTCTCACTACCAACCAAGTCTGCGGGGAGACCTAAGGCAGGTAGTGGCGTGTTGTTATGACTCCATTTCATGTTTTTCTATCCTCCCTATCATCCCCAGCATTACATAGATAACGTTTTCCTTAGTGTGTGGGCTGTACTTAATAATACAATTTTTTGTATATCTCTTAAGCTGGGGTTTCCAGGGATTCTTTCAATGTGTTGTTTTGTTCCATTTTTTATCATTCCAAGTGCACCTACTATCACTGGCACAACTCTTGTTTTCAATTTCCACATTTTTTCTATTTCAATTTCCAGGTCTTTATATTTTGACAGTTTTTCAAATTCCTTGATTGCTATGTTACAATCCGCTGGACAAGCCATATCAATTAATAGACAAGTTTTCTCCTTCTGGTTTTTAACAATAATGTCTGGCCTGTTTGCTTCAATTTTTCTGTCTGTGTAGATGGTGTAATCCCATAGAATGGTTACATCTTCTATTTCTGTAACCGGTGCTGGATGATGTTCATACCAGTGTTTGTTTACAGCTTTTCCATAATGTTTGCACATTGACCAATGTAAATATTGCCCAACTCTATCGTGGCGATTTTTATATTCGTTTGGGGCAAGCACAGAACAGCCTGAGATTAGGTGGTCTATTGTTTCTTGGTGTTTATCACAAAACCTGCATTTTGGATCCATATTATTATGCATAATATTTGCCTGAAAGTTTCTCGTGAAAAGACTTTGGTCTTGTGCTGCAAGTATAAATCCTTCAGTTTCAGACTTTAATCCAGATGCACGTAACCATCGATGAGTATTAACTTTGTCAACATTGGATTTATTGGCACGTACTGGATATTGGCCATGCAGAGGTTTGTCTTGCCAGCGCTGTTTCATCTTTTCAAGAGCTTTATCTTTGGCTTTCATTTTCATATTTTTTGCCGCAATAGTTGGTTCTTGGCTACTGTTTTGCTTTTCTACAGAATCTACTAACTGTAATTCTTGTTTGTATTTACTGCCTTCTTTTATTATTGAATATTTTTTCTTTCTTTCTTCATGTTGCCTTACTAATTGTATCATCCAATCCTTTGTTGTTTCTATGTATGTTAGTAAGCCAATAGTTGTTGTCTTGTATGACAATTCCAGCTGAATAAGACCCCTTCCACCTTCTTTACGGGGTATGTATAGACGGTCTACATCAGCCTTTGGGTGATGCATCCTATGCTTAGAAAGAAGCTTTCTTGTTTTAGCATCCATTCGCCTGATGTCGTTTAGAGTCCAGTTTAAGATGTTGAAGCTATATTGGACAACTGGGATTGCAAGGCTATTAATGGCCATAACTCTATTCTGTGAATTTAATTCAGTTTTTAATATCATTCGTAGCCTTCTATAGTACTCTTTACGCACTATTTCTTTCATTTTTTTATGGTGAATGTTTTCGCTCTCATTTACACCTAGGTATTTATAAGCTTCTTCTGGTTTCAATTCTTTTATTGTTACAGCAGGGTCTAGGCTAATTGAGGATGTTTCTTGTATTGATCCACGTAAAACTGTAGCTTTAGCACATTTATTCAAATTAAATTTCATTCCAATGTCTTCGCTGAAGCATTTTACAGTTTGCAGAAGACCTTCCAGCTCATTATCATTCTTAGCATATAACTTTAAGTCATCCATGTAAAATAGATGGCTTATTTTCTTTTGGCCTATTTTATAACCACATTCTGTCTTATTAAGTTGACTGGTTAGTGCTATTAATGATATGCAGAATAGTAAGGGAGATAAAGAATCACCTTGAAATATACCTCTTTTGATGTTTATTTCATCAGACTTATAGGTTCCATTTATATGATTGAGGTAAAGGGTTGTTTTCCATATAGACATGCACTGTTTGATGAAATTGATGATGACGGGCGATATCTTGTATATATTTAAAGTCTTTAAAATCCATTCATGTGGCACACTATCGAATGCCTTTCGGTAGTCTATCCAGGCAGTACTAAGATTTTTCTTTGTCTTGTAGCAGTTTTCCAGGATCATTTTGTTAATTAGCAATTGGTCTTTACAGCCATAACAGCCACGTTTGCACCCTTTTTGTTCAAGCGGTATCATGTCATTTCTTTCTAAGAATAAATATGTTTGTTTTGTTAAAATAGATGTTAGTAGTTTATATGTTGTCGGAAGACATGTAATTGGTCTGTAGTTTTTCGGGTTGTTTGTGTCACCATTCTTGGGTAGAAGAAATGTAATTCCTTTTGTCATCCATGCAGGAATTTTAGTGGGATCGTCAACCATTTCTTGGAGTTCTTTGGCTATTTTTTATTATTATTATTATTATTATTATTATTATTATTATTATTATTATTATTATTATTATTAAAATCATTATATTCTTATTTTTAAAGATCTTCAATAATACACATTTGTTGTTCTTATTAGATATTATTATTATTATTATTATTATTATTATTATTATAAAAATATATTATATTCTTATTTTTAAAGATCTTCAATAATACACATTTGTTGTTCTTATTAGATATTATTATTATTATTATTATTATTATAAAAATTATGATCATCATTATTATTATTAAAAGTCTACTCCTGCCGTCAAACTGATAGCAAAGTATTTCGGTATCTTCAGATGATTTGTAATAACTAATATTCCAACATTTTCCGACATACAACAAGGATATTTCCGAAAGTGCGACTGGAAATTTGAAATAACTGAAATTCCAAAATTAATGGGAAGTTACTTAAAGATATTAAACACTTTCATCCAGGTTTACATGATCCTAAGATATATTTAAAGACTATTATATATATATATATATATATATATATATATATATATATATATATATATATACAATACCGGCAATAATTATTAGGCCACTCCAGTTTTTTCAAAGAAATTATGTGTTTCATACTATTTTTAGTATATATTGCCAAGTGGATAATTCTGAATGAAAATAGAATGGTTCTTTTGTTATTATGACTTTGCAAAATTTTACAAGCCAAATAGCGACAATTTACCCATCGCACCCTGAAGTTTTGCTATATACACTACCGGCCATAATTATTAGGCTATCCCAGTTTTTTTTAAAAAGAAATGATGTATTTCATGCTATTTTTAGTATTTATTCCCAAGTGGATAATTCTGAATGAAAATAGAATGGTTCTTTTGTTATTATTTTGCAAAATTTTACAAGGCAAAGAAGCAAAGATGAACTCGTTCGAATCACCCTAATTGTTTTCATTCTTTTATTGATGAAACTGCAATATAGGTAATTGTTAAATATTTATAAATTCATTTGATGCACATGTTATTGTGCAGTATTAACAAAAGAACCATTCTATTTTCATTTACAATTATTCACTTGGAAATAAATACTAAAAATTAGTATGAAGTACATTATTTGTTTAAGATACTGGGGTGGTCTAATTATTATGACCGGTAGTGGATATACAGTACTGTGCAAAAGTAGTAGGACAAAACTATTTCATCTTTTTCGAGCCATCAAAATAAAGTTTAAAATTACCCAAGTCCTAACACTTTTTAGGACAGGGGTGATTTTCCTAAATACCTCAATGAAATTTAAATACAGGGTGAATAGCCAAGTAAATTGCTAATAACTATTGATTATTTAAAACTAGGTGTAAAAGAATTGTATTAAAAAGAAGTTATATTTACTTTTTTCTATTTTCTATTAAACAACTTATTTTGAAACTACTCATTATTCTATTATCCTTGGATATGACTGACTTTTTTCTTATTCCCCCCTCTCGAATTGATAAATCTAATGTTACTTTGCAAGACACACTTTGGAAACAAATACAATATGCTTGGCAGGAGATACCATTAGATACATTGAAGAAGCTTGTGATGTTAATGCCTGAAGGCTGTGATCAAAGCGAAAGGCTATTATACTAAATATTAAATTTATTTTGTAACAAGTATTTTTCTTGTTAAAGTATTTGTTGAGTAAATCAAATAAAAGTATTTTAATTAAATTGTTTATTTTCTGTCAATATGCCTCATAGAAGATAAAATAGTTCTTGTCCTAATACTTTTGCACAGAGTCCTTACTGGTAGGTTTTTTTTAATACAGATAAGTAAAAACTCGTTGGTTTTTAGCTCTACGTTGACGTCAAGAAAGAGACATGATCGCCTAAGCGTGTATCACGTATGGCACTTAACTGACTGAGTTCGCTCAAAAATATTATTTGAGAGAAGGAATTTTGATGTGCGCTATTTAAGAAGTTCGTTATTACCGCTATTTTATATATTTCACGGCATTAGATATTATAATAAAGAAGACAAAGGTTCTTGCTGGTAAGTTTTTTAATCATTTTACTCGACCGACTCCATTTTCTTAATAGTCGATTTACGTAAACATAGCGTGAATCGCTGACGAAAAACAAAAAAGTGTTACTGGTAGGTTTTTTTAATACAGATAAGTAAAACTCGTTGGTTTTTAGCGTTGACGTCAAGAAAAGGGATTTTGCTATTTTCCATGATTTCATAAATAAATTTCACCGAGCAGTTATTTTCAAAATTCAATTTTAGGTTTACGAATTTGTCCATGGATTTTATCAAAACAAAAATGTCGTCCGCGTACTTTGTGTAAATCTCCGGTTTGTCGGTTGTTTAAAACACTTTGTTTTCGATATGCGACTTGTAAAATTCGAGAAAGTAGGACCTAATGGGTTTCCGATACTGACACCATTAATTTGTATGTAGATGTTACTATTATGGTCCGAAAATGGAGTTTGTGTGGTGCACGAGATAAGTAGTTTCCGAAGAATTTCTGGTTGGCGTTTTGGAGGAGGCATAGATGGATGTTTGTAAACACAGTCACGCATTATATTTAATGTTTCTTCATTTCTTATTGTCAAAACGTTAAGAAGTAAATTTCAGTGAGGAGTTATTTTTAAAATTTTATTTTTAGATTTACGAATTCGTCCATATTTTTATCAGAACAAAAATATCATCGACGTACCGTGTGTGTGTATATATATATATATATATATATATATATATATATATACAGAAACACAGACAGAAAATCTAAGTGAGAGCCAACAAACCTACCTAGGTTTCACCGTACGGCTCGTCAGCCAATTTACCCTGACGAGCCGTACGGTGAAATCTAGGTAGGTTTGTTGGCTCTCACTTAGATTTTCTGTCTTTGCTGCTCTACTTTCGTATTGAGCGCTTTAGTGTCAGGGTTTTCGTCTTGGGCTTTTTTCTTTCCTACGAGTGCTTGACTTTTGTTCATCTACTTCGTTTGTTTCTTTTTTTACTTCCCCTCCTTTTCCCTCCGAGTTTGTTCTCGGTGGGTTTTTCAAGACGAACTTAAATATAGTATAACAATTACTAGTATTAGCAGAATTATTTTTGTTACTATTAATCTTGTTATAATTATTATCGTTATTATATATATATATATATATATATATATATATATATATATATATTAGAAAAAGGAATAGGGTTCCAACGAGAGAAATTGGTATAGAATAAAATGTGTGAGAGGCCGTGAACGTTTTCTTTAAAGTGTATATTTATTGTTGTTGTTGTTATTATACATGATACATTAAGTGTCCATAATGGTATTTGTGTCACTACACATGTTTCGAGTTTAAGATTGACTCTCTTCAGGCGAATAAATTTGTGGCTTTACATATCGAGTTCCTTTTGTCTCTGATGGCCAAGTTGTTGTTTTATAAATAAGTAAGTAGAAAAATAAGAAAATAAATAAAATCAGTAAAATAAAATAAATAAAATAAATCAAATGTTGGCATGTTCAATAGTGTGTGGTTTCTCACATCAACACTTGTATAAATGGATAGACAGATAAATAAATAGATGAATGTATCAAGTGCTTACCCTAATTAGAAATGATTTTGGTCTGGATTACCTTTTTTGTACGTTAAAATTATCTTCTAGTCGCCTTTGCTTATCTATAATCTTTTTCATCGGTTAGTTGGTTGTTTTTATTGCTTATATATATATATATATATATATATATATATATATATATATATAACTTTGTGTGTGTCTGTGTGTGAGTCCGTTACCTATAGACTCCGAAACGGCTGAACCGATTTCCTGAAAATTTACACAGTTGTACTATAAGCGTCTGCGAGTGTTCTTAGCTAGGTTTTGTATCGAGATACCCCCGATAAATATCGAAAATCGATAATCGAAAAAATCGGGTTATAGAAGGAGTGGTCCGATTTTAATCAAATTTGATACACTCATAGACAAAGACATAAGAAACGATATTCAGAAGTTTCAAGGTTGCAGTTCTTAAAATAGTGCAGAAAATCGATAATATATATATAAAAGGCAAGATGTTTGCGTGTGTGTCTGTTTACTGTCTGTAGGTCCTTTATACAAATCCACCATTTTTTATCCGATTCTCACCAAACTTCACACAAATATTCTTTAGGCTTTTGATCAGGTCATGGGTGACTTACTTTTTCCAAATTCTCTCCGATATTGGAACTCGATACCCTGATATCCAATCACGTCTGATCAAGATCAGGATTTTAGCCCTTTTATCGTGGTTCTTGCTGCAGAATCTGCTCTAACTTGGTAAAACTATCGTTTTTAGCCTTAAACATTAGCAGATAATCTCAGACGACTCATTTTCCCCGATATCGGAAATCGATACACCGATATTGCATTTTAGTCTTTCGTGCCAACGTCCAAAGAGTCTGAGCTCCAGGACCATGGATTTAAAGCTTTCATTACACCCGAGCAACGCCGGGGTATACTGCTCGTATATATATATACGTGTGTTTTTGCTCTACTACTGTATTTTCGTACTTTCGTATCGAGCACTTTTTCTGGTGTTTAGGTTCCGTTTTGGGTTTTTTTTCTTTCCTGCGGATGCTTGACTGTTTGTTCTTGTTCCGCTGGTTTCTTTTTTTTTTCACCCCCATTGTCCGACGACATATTCCGCCGGATTTTAACGGATTTAGGTTCTGTTTGTCGACATTTTCGAATATTTATGTTTATTTTGATTAGTGTAAACTTACGGATTCTAATTTATTGGTGTATATATATATATATATATATATATATATATATATATATATATGAATAAACACAATTTTATGCTCATTTTTTTATATTAGGACCTTTGGCTTCCTTTCGAGTCAACGCTTCCTCAGTGAGCATAAAATAGAAAAATGATCGACCACATATCTCCAAATAAATATAGAGATCGCAAAAAGTTGTCACTTTTTTTTTGGGGGGGGGGGGGTAAAGTGATGAGTGCGGCAATTTAAGGCATAAAGCTTCCAAAATTAATAAATGGTATTTGGACCTGCCAGCGGGCAAAGTAAAAATTAGTCAATCCTAAAATGTAACTCATTTTCCAATAGGCGTTCTCCAATCCCTGACTCGTGTGCTGATTGTGACACACGAGTATGAATACGTAAATATAATCTAACATATTTGGAAACGTGTTGGCTTATTCTCGCTTCCAGTCTAAGACTCGTCTGCCCACTATACCCAGCTTCGCACTGATATATAAACGTTTAATAAGTAAACTTTTATTATGATAAGGCAGACGGTCTTTAGAAAATAAAGTAAAAAGCGAACGAGTACCAAAAACAACACGTAATTTTGGCTAAAAAGAAAGTGGCAGAAACAATAGCAGAAACTCTGTCACTTAAAAGTATACATTTTCTGCCAAGCCAAGGTAATTTCAGATAAATGGGACACAGACTAGGGCAAAATTTTGGGGGCATGTTAAAGTTATCCAACTCTCTTTATATTGTGCTCACAACAATATTAGTCAGAAAACCATTATTAACAAGAATAAAACGAATTCTGTTCAACTCCTGTTGGAGTGTGCATGAAAAACAAATTCTTAAGGCTCGATGAACTAAAGTTTTAATAAGATTTACTTTTACTGGTACAGGGGACAAAAGAGTTCCAACTGGTGTAATCACCTGAAAAGTTGTCTTTACGAAACACTGGTAATAAAAATACCATGCTTCACCTCCACATGCACATCAAGAAAGAAATAAGCATAAAATTGAATTTATTCAGATCTCTATTTTTGTTCTATGGTATCAAGGTAATATATATATATATATAATCATTGCCTTTGAGATTTTCACGACCGATCGACTCAGTCGATTAAAAACTTAATTGGGCGATTAAAGTTGATTGCCTTATTCGGCCGCGGTCGATTAAAAATCTCGCAAATACAGAAAAAGGAGATCTGATTCCTTTTACAACCCAAAGGTATGCCATTGAAGATTCACAAGTTACTTAGAATGACCTACAATGACCTTTTATCGTCCCGATCAGTGTAAACATTCGTTTAATTAACTCTTCCAGAGTGGATCCGAAATGCCTCTGTCGCGATGCTCACAGATCTTTAAAACTCATTTGGAAAAATATTATCCCTGACTGAACATCTATATTTATTATTTATTGTTACGAAAATTAAAAACGAATATTTGAAAGAAAGAAAAAAAAATACCCATACTTCTTTCAACCACGCAACGAAAAACAAATTACACAAGTAATTTTTTTATAAAAATGGTTGAGGAAATCAGATTTGTTATTTTTTATCATCTATGATATGGAGGTTGTAGTCAATCAGAAGAAAAAACTACGAATTTAGGTACCTCCACTCAATTGCAAAACAAACAAAAAAAAATCAGCATATCATGATGTTAAATAGGCTCAAACTTAATAAAAACAAAGTTTTATCATCAAAATGTTTATGCTATTATTAAGAGGGAAGATCAAATTTTGTTATTATTTTTTTTTAAATATTTTAAATCCTCCTAACACTTTTTTTGTTTTTCGTCAGCGATTCACGCTATGTTTACGTAAATCGACTATTAAGAAAATGGAGTCGGTCGAGTAAAATGATTTTGGGGCGAGTAAATTTTCTCTCGCTCTCGACCGCCGGTCGAGTAATTACTTTTTCAAATCTCACAGGCTCTCTCTCTCTCTCTCTCTCTCTCTCTATATATATATATATATATATATATATATATATATATACAACGCCATTATTATAGTAGAGAGGATAATTATTCTTATCTATATATTGTCATTATTAGTGCCACATGGGGCCTATATTAAAATGGAAACTATATTAAAATGGAAACTATATTAAAATGGAAACTACCATAATCACCATCTTTTGAATAAATTATCATGCTCGCTTTGACTTTGTGATGGAAATGAATTTGCTCTACTAGTTGCAAAATGAGAAAAGAGTATTTTCCTCCTATGTCTGTTGGCTCATGACGGCCAGAGATCCCAATGGTGTTTTAAGTGGAATTGTCTATATTCGTTAACAGTTGTTCACTGAGAGAAATGATAGGTGGGTCGGGAAAAATATATTTAAGAAGCAGATATTTTTATGAAATTTGTTCATAGCTTTGGCTTCGTACATTCGGAAACCAGTCAAATTGGATTAATGGGATTCGATTAGAATCGTCATTGCGTTTGCTCGGATTTTGGTCTGTTAGGGTTTATTTTTAGTTTCTCGGGAAACTTTTCTGACTTAAAAAATCTTTGAAATCCAAAATATAATTACCTTTATCTATACTCACAATGCCGTCACTTTGATGTCATTTATTTTTAAGTGTCTAATACTGGAGCAAAAATACATTCAAAGGTTCAATTTTTCTAAATTCATTACAGCTTTATTTTACTATTTGTCTACATTTCTGAGATGAGGTAGTATTGACAGTATTTACATTATTTGGACTATTGTCCTCATCTTTGTTGCCATTTGTACGACGTTTAATAATAGATCATTCTATTTCTCTATATTTCTGAAATGAGGTAGTATTTACAGTATTTACATTATTCGGACTATTGTCCTCGTCTTTGTTGCCATTTGTACGACGTTTAATAATAGATCATTCTATTTCTCTATATTTCTGAGATGAGGTAGTATTTACAGTATTTACATTATTCGGACTATTGTCCTCGTCTTTGTTGCCATTTGTACGACGTTTAATAATAGATCATTCTATTTGTTTATATTTCTGAGATGAGGTAATATTTACAGTATTTACATTATTTGGACTATTGTCCTCATCTTTGTTGCCATTTATACGACGTTTAATAATAGATCATTCTATTTATCTATATTTCTGAGATGAGGTAGTATTTACAGTATTTACATTATTTGGACTATTGTCCTCATCTTTGTTGCCATTTGTACGACGTTTAATAATAGATCATTCTATTTGTTTATATTTCTGAGATGAGGTAGTATTTACAGTATTTACATTATTTGGACTATTGTTCTCATCTTTGTTGCCATTTGTACGACGTTTAATAATAGATCATTCTATTTCTCTATATTTCTGAGATAAGGTAGTATTTACAGTATTTACATTATTTGGACTATTGTCCTCATCTTTGTTGCCATTTGTACGACGTTTAATAATAGACCATTCTATTTGTTTATATTTCTGAGATGAGGTAATATTTACAGTATTTACATTATTTGGACTATTGTCCTCATCTTTGTTGTCATTTGTACGACGTTTAATAATAGACCATTCTATTTGTTTATATTTCTGAGATGAGGTAATATTTACAGTATTTACATTATTTGGACTATTGTCCTCATCTTTGTTGTCATTTGTACGACGTTTAATAATAGACCATTCTATTTGTTTATATTTCTGAGATGAGGTAATATTTACAGTATTTACATTATTTGGACTATTGTCCTCATCTTTGTTGCCATTTGTACAAATGAGTATAATATACCAAAGTGATTATAATAAAGAGTTCAGTTCAAAATTTCTAGCACCTGAAGAAGGCCGGACCGTACAATGATCGAAACGTCTACAAAGATGAGTATAATAGTCCGAATAATGTAAATACAGCTTTATTTTATGTTCGAAATTTTGTTAGTGGAAGTGCATTTTTGTGAAAAAGTTCCGTTTTCTGAACCACGATTCTGTTTGTGGGGACTTAATTTGTGTCAGAATTTAGTTAAGGAACCGATAGCAGTTCTTGTTAGGCTTTCAGGAATTAACAATTTATGAGTCGGTGGTAAAATTTTGGTTGTCTTTTACTGTACATAATGATATTTAGCAAACTTTAACCTTCAAGAAGGGAACACATTTATTATTTTAAAGCCAAAACTAAAGTGCGATCTTATTTTGAACAGGTTAAACAAAAACATTTCAGAGGAATTTTTCTATGACTACTTCAAAAGCGTATGCTAGGCAAAAAATTCACAATCATTATTATTATGAATATTATCATATTCATTATTATCATTATTATCATCGTCATTATTATTAGTATTATTATTATTTTTATTATTCGAAATAGTGTTGAATTATTACAGGATGCAATTACAATAATACATGAAACTAGAAACCCAAACTTATTTTACGGATAAAGGAAAACAAATTTCATGGAAGCATAAATTCGAAATTGATGATATCAGGAATAAGACGAAAAAGAATAATAATTATAAAATGTTGGATTCTCTTCGGAATAAAATAGTTACAACACCCTTGTTAATGAAACCAAAGAACGAAACAAAATTGGCAAAACAATATTTATTTCAATTCTCGAAGCTGATCAAATGATGAAGAAACGTGTCAATTAATCACTTTCTCTAATAAAAAAAAAAACATAAATATTCACACAAATAATACATAAGGTATAATTTCTTAAATGTAAACTCGAAAAGTAAATTAAAAAATTAAAATAATGAGTTTCAGTCAGTTAAGTGCCATACTTGAAACACGCTTGAAGATTATCCCGCAGTAGGTTGCCATTGCTTTCTGCGGTAGACTGGTTGCCAGCCAAGACTATAGAACCTAATCTGTTCAATTATTTAATTCATAGCTATAGGGGGAAGAGGTGTATTATATTATTAAGTAGTAATTAGTGGGGGATCAGTTTGTTACTTCATAACAATAGAAAACTGATCCCCCACTTTATGCCCAGTAGACACCTTAATCGTGTTTTCAACTATTATATTCAGTCAGTCAGTTAAATGCCATACGTGATACATGCTTTGGGTGATCATGTCTCTTTCGAGACATGACTGACTGGGCAGAAGATTATCCTGCAGTAGGTTCTCATTTCTGTCAGCAGTAGACTAGTTGACAGCCAAGGCTATAGAACCCAATCTGTCCTGTTATTTGTCTCATAGCTAGAGGGGGAAGAGATGTATTATATTATTATGTAGTAATTAGTGGGGGATCAGTTTATTACTTCATGACAATATAAAACTGATCCCCCATTTTATGCCCAGTAGACGCCTTAATCGTGTTTTCAACTATTATATTCAGTCAGTCAGTTAAGTGCCATACGTGATACACGCTTGGGTGATCATGTCTCGATAGAGACATGACTGACTGGGCAGACGATTATCCCGCAGTAGGTTGCCATTGCTTTCTGCGGTAGACTGTTTGTCATCCAAGGCTATAGAACCCAATCTGTTCTATTATTTGACTCATAGCTAGAGGGGGAAGAGATGTATTATATTATTAAGTATTAATTAGTGGGGGATCAGTTTATTACTTCATGACAATATAAAACTGATCCCCCGATTTATGCCCAGTAGAAGCCTTAATCATGTTATCAACTATTATATTCAGTCAGTCAGTTAAATTGCATAGGTGATACACGCTTGCGCGATCATGTCTCGAAAGAGACATGACTGACTGGGCAGAAGATTATCCCACAGTAGGTTGACATTGCTTTCTGCGGTAGGCTGGTTGCCAGCTAAGACTATAGAACCCAATATGTCCTGTTATTTAACCCATAACTGGAAGGAAAAGACGGATTAATACCTTTCCCAGGGGTATTTGCGCGTTTGTGAATGCAATAAAATCAACTGGAATTTGAACTCGGCTCCCCGATTTGTCGTTCTGAGCAGATATCCACTGCACCACAACGCACATTTATGAGTTTACGTCTCTGAAAAATACCAACATAGATTCTGTTCGGCATGGTACAGTTTGATGTCACCATTGAAAATATGAACTGTTTTTGCAACTATGTACTTTGTTTACTAATTTTCGTTTTTTGTAAAGCAAGGAGAACTAACCCACCTCCGCCTAGACTCGTGTGTTCAATTAACGCATCTCTCAGGTTAGGTTATTTCGGCCAAGCACAATCAAAGTCTCGTCGTTATTACATTTTAATTGTGACTGCTTGAATTAAGTTTGGTTTTGTGTTATAGTTTTGAACATAGACGGTAACTGTTCGAAATACATTCGTATCTCCTTTTCTATGTGCCCTGCCCCTTCAGGACGTAAGCGATCATGGTTCGCCACGTCTTCCTATCCCTTGTGGCTCTTAGTATGTTTGCTCCTGTTACTCCTGTCAACCCCCGTTCCGTCATCCACCTGATCAGGCCCTGCAAATATGTTATCCGCTGCCTTCCTCTGTCTCTCTTTCCTTCTATCTGACCAGTCAGTATC
This sequence comes from Ascarosepion bandense, assembly GCA_037127315.1. Classification (NCBI taxonomy): domain Eukaryota; kingdom Metazoa; phylum Mollusca; class Cephalopoda; order Sepiida; family Sepiidae; genus Ascarosepion; species Ascarosepion bandense. The sequence continues at coordinate 3,072,894 of JBBBDQ010000690.1, read as the reverse complement.
AGATTCTCCAGGCTCTCCTTCCTCATTGCGTGTCCCAGGAACTTCACTTGTCTCTTCCTGATGCTCAGTATTAATTTCCTTTTTGTTACCATTTTTTCCAACACCTCATCGTTGCTTGCATGCCCAGTCCACGATATCCGCAACATCCTTCTGTAGAACCACATTTCCACTGCTTCAAGTTTTGTCCTTTTTTGATGATATTGTCCAGTATTCACTGCCGTATTGACAGATCTGTTTCACTGTATCACAGATCATCAATACAATTGCTTTTTAACCTAGGATTGAAACCCAACCGAATTGGCGTCAGGCGGCGATTCTACCTCTGGGCTATGGGCGCTCGGCAGAAAAAACAGACTTTTAGAATATAATGTATCATACGCCAATAGCCAGAGTG
>JBBBDQ010000690.1:2962500-3067500 GCA_037127315.1 Ascarosepion bandense | reverse complement strand
TTAACAATATATATATATATATATATATATATATAATATTGTTAATCAGTTTTATGTCATAATTATATAATATATTATATATATATATATATATATATATATATATATATATTATCTATCGCCTGTGGCATGACTCGAACTTTTATGCACACTGCAGTTTTCAGGTGCTGAGTATATGCTGACAGTTCGATAATTAAATTACTATTTATCGCAATGTTGACGTAGTTATATATTAGACTAGGATTACATATTTTTTAATTTAAATGTTATATAGAGTATTTAAAATAAACGGGGTTTGTATATATATAAACTTATTTGTAAATGGAACTTTGTCTCTCTGTGTGTGTGTGTGTGTGTGTGTGTGTGTGTGTGTGTGTGTGTGTGTGTGTGTTAACTATAGACTCCGAAACGTCTAAACCGATTTTCTTGAAAATTTACACAGTTGTACTATAAGCATCTGCGGCTGTTCTTAGCTCGGTTTTGTGTCGAGGTAACCCGGATAAATATCGAAAATCGATAATCGAAAAAATCGGGTTATAGAAGGAGTGGTCCGATTTTAATCAAATTTGATACTCTCATAGACAAAGACATTAGAAAGGATATTCAGAAGTTTAAATAATCCAGACTCATTATAAGATTATTAACCCTAGTCTATTAAACAATTTAAATGAATTAATGATTATATGTTAGAATAGAAGTAAATATCTGCTTAAATACGTTGATCCAGACTAATTATAAGATTATTTTTTATTATAGATTAATTTTAATATCGATCAATTTTAAATATAGATTAATTTTTAATATAATCTATTTTTTTATAGAAGAAGAAATTTCAATTTATGCTTAAAAATTAATATTCACAATTCTAAAATATCTTTACATATATATATGTAATGAATTATTAATATATCTATATATTATTATGAATTATTAATATATCTATATAATATATCCATATTATTTATATATATATATAAGTAAATATCTTTACATATATATATGTAATGAATTATTAATATATCTATATATTATTATGAATTATTAATATATCTATATAATATATCTATATTACTTATATATATATAAGTAAATGTCTTTACATATATATATGTAATGAATTATTTTGAACATTATTTTTACCCATAATAATATAATAAAGTAATAAAATAATTCATTACAAATTATAACCAAGTTTCGTTAAAAGTCGTTAATTTCCGTAATATATATATATATATATATATATATCAATCAAACAAACCTGCATCTTTTTCTCAAACATGGAAACTACTTTGTGTGCCAATGGTTTCTCTATCATATATATATATATATATATATATATATATATACATTAAATATATAATATATATATATATATATATATGTATATATATATATATAAATTAAAAAAGGATTAATTCAATGATGTTGAATGACCATTTCGATGTGAAAATCCCCAAGGAGGATAACACATCACCTCAGCAACCGAAATATCCTTGAGGTGATGTGTTATCCCCCGTGGGGATTTTCACATCGAAATGGTCATTCAACATCATTGAATTAATCCTTTTTTAATTTATATTTGCTCTGTAATATTTTATTACATGGAGCTCTCTCCCTGTATCATTTTTTAATATTAAAATAAAATTTTTAATATTAACTAGGATCGGGTTTTTGGAATTTACCTTCCTGCTTTTTTCCCTTGGATTAAAGTATCTGATTTAAAATATATATATATATGAGTCATTCACATACAAGCCTGTTTTGCTTTATCACAGCTTATCAGTATGGTTTGACACATCCACTTGTTTCTGGCCGGGATCGAAACCCGACCGAGTGGGTGTCAGTCGGAGTCGTTACTCCCTAAACCATAGGCACACGGATTCTGAGAAGGGACATTTTAACGTGTTGTATATAAGCAGTGTATACACACGCCAGTCACCGAAAGACCTCAATTCATTTCTGAAGTGTCACGCTTATAGCAGAAGTAGAAACTGTTTTTAAAATTTTCTTTTCCAGAGAGCTCAATCGTAATAAGAGCATAATATATATATATATATATATATATATATATATATATATATATATATATATAGTGTATTAGTATTTTCTAAACATATACTGTTAAATATAAGCGACAATGAATGTCTACTATGTTTAATCATGGGTCGTTCTAAACATCGTATTTTGGCTTTAATTTCAGGTGAAAATAGAGACAAAAATGCGAAGCGGTTCTATGACACTTAATGATAACAACCCCCACTTAATAAAATCGCGTTTAAATCTTGTCATAACACATTACATTGCATTTAAATATATGGTTCTGTTATCATTTCGAACTCTCACGCGGTATTACCGCATGACAAATTTGCGAACTGCGTTTGCTATTTTTGGTAACTGTTGCCGTCGCTTAGAGGAGTTTTATGTCAACACAAGATAAAATCGTTGCTGATGGTGGATGTTTTTGTATTAACGTCCTTGTAACCTCTCTAACGTTGGCTAATGTGAGCCGAACGCTTAGAACGAACTTAATAAAAAATTATCCAAACGTTGGAGAATTTATGTCTTTATTTTCAACTGAAATTAAAGCCAAAATACGATGTTTAGAACGGCTCATGATTAAACATATTAGACATTCATTGTCTCTTATATTTAACAGTATATATATATATATATATATATATACTGTTAAATATAAGAGACAATGAATGTCTATGATATATATATATATATATATATATATATATAGACATTCATTGTCTCTTATATATATATATATATATATATATATATATATATATGAAATTATTTGATTGAACATTATTTGTTATCAATACTGGTTTTGAAGTCGGCTACTCACGCTTTGACAAACATTTCTCTTTGTGTATTAATTTATTTTAGATACATTTAGTTCTAGAATTTAAAATAATATTGCACATATACTATAGTTATAATGAACAGCATTTTAATAATATAACCAATACAGACAACTATTCCACCGACTTTTGAATAACTATATGTGTGTGTGTGTGTGTGTGTGTTTGTGTGTGTGTGTGTGTGTGTGTGTGTGTGTGTGTCGCTCATTCAGTATTTAATTAGAGCACACTGGTTACTGGCGTATGAGACATCATACGCTAAAAGTCTGCCTCCTTCTGCCTAGCGCCAATAGCTCAGAGGTAGAATAGCCGACTGACGCCAATTCGGTCGGATTTCAATCCTGGATTAAAAAAGCAATCGGATGTCTAACCGTACTGATGAGCTGTGATACAGCGAAGCTGATCTGTCTCAACTGAAAATAAAGCCAAAATACGATTATTAAACATTATAGACATTCATTGTCTCTTATATTTAACAGTATATGTTTAGAATATATATATATATATATATATACACACAAAAATCTAAAGTGAGCCAAAACCTACCGCGGTTTCACACTACGGATCGTCAGGGCAAAGGCTGAAACACTAAAGATAAAACTGAATAAATAGATATACACTAAGATAGGGGGGAACCATACCAACATAAAAAGGGGGGTTAGAACAAAAAAAGCAAAACACACTAAATTAGGAAAACTTTAAACTGTACTACAATGGAACAAATAATATTAGATTGTTCACTTAAGGATATACCCGTACCTAAAAAACATATTTATGAATTACAATTACTCCAAAAAATTGAAGCTTTTATAGCTAGATTAAGATGGAGAGCTTTCTTTTTCTTACACAGCTTAAACACTAGCGAGAATTTCAAAGATTATGGATTTAAAACATATAAACACCCACCTTTTTGTAAGGAACTGGAAAATTTTGAAAAAGACCTAATAGGATTAATTAGAAAAATTAAATATAGAAAAATTGCGCAAAATAATTTCCAACAACAACTAAGAAATACGTTAAAATTATGTAGTAAAAATAGTAATATTTATATAAAAGGTGACAAATCGAATAATATATATACTATGTCCAAATCGCAATATAATAGAGAATTAAAGAATTCCGTAGCCAAACATTATAAGAAAATAGCACCTGACATTGTATCTAATTTAAATAAAGAGGCTACTACATTAGTAGCTAAATTTAAACTACTCAATAGGGTTGAAAAATTAACCCTAAAAAATTCTTTTTTAACTATTAAAGATCATAAAGATTCATTCCCCAATCACCCTGAGTTCAGACTACTTAACCCCACTAAAACCGAACTAGGAAAGATCAGTAAGGTTATTATCCAAAAAATCTGTAATAATTTAAGAATGTTTCTAAATATTAACCAGTGGAAGTCCACAGGCGATTGTATTAAGTGGTTTAAAAGTCTAAAAATTTATAAAAAATCTGCCTTTATTAAATATGATATAAAAGACTTCTACCCATCTATAACTACTAAACTGCTTACTGAGGCTTTAACATTAGCTAAGGAATATAATGACATTACCGAAGCAGAATTAGAGATAATTTGGCATTGCCGTAAAACCCTCCTATATTATAATGATGAAATATGGATAAAAAAAACTGATGCCCAAGGATTTGACAATCCTATGGGGGCATATGATGGTGCGTGAGGGCGGAGCTGATCGGTTGCTTACTACTTCATAGACTAAATACTATTATAGACTTCCATAATCAAGGGTTGTACCGTGATGATGGCTTAGTTATAGTAGATTATTGTACACCGAAAATAGGTGATAAAATTAGAAAAGATTTACAAAGTTTTTTTTAAAACTTACGGTTTCGCTATTGAAATCGAGCATAATATCAAGATTGTTAACTATTTGGATATTACGCTTAATTTAAATACAGGATATATTACACCATATATTAAAAATAATTATATCCCTAAATATGTAAACAAGAGTTCTAACCATCCCGCCCATATACTTAATAGTATTCCTAATGGTATAGCGTATAGATTATCTACTAATTCATCTAATGTTGAAATTTTTGATAAGTATAAGGAAATTTACCAATCTGCGCTTATATAAAGTGGATATTCTCAAACCCTCAAATTTTTAAACCAGAATACCGATAAAAACAATAATAATACTAGATGCAGAAACATAATATAGTTTAACCCCCCCTTTAACAAAGAGGTTAAATCTAAAATTGGTAAGATGTTCTTCAATCTTATAGATAGACATTTTAGTCACGATAGCCGCCTTAAAAAATATTTAACAGAAATACCATTAAACTTAGTTACTCTTGCCTGCCAAATATTGGCAAAATTATTAATAACAGTAACAAAAGAAAACTGAAAACAAGTACTACCAATAAAAACACCAATAATAAATGTAATTGTAAAGTAAAAGCTGAATGTCCTATTAGAGGCAATTGCAACCAATCTAACGTAGTCTATAGTGTTAAAGTCTATAAAAATGAGCAAGATAAGTATCCTAAAACGTATATAGGTGCTTCGCACGATTCGTTTAAAGTTAGATTTTATAATCACAAAACCTCATTTAAAAATGAAAAACATAGACATAGCACAACCTTATCGAATTATATCTGGGACATAAGATCTAAAATTAAAAAAGACCCCATTTTGAAATGGGAAATAATAAAAAAATGTACTGATTACAATAAAGGCAGTAAATTCTGTAATTTATGTGGCGAGGAAAAACTAGCGATAGCCTCATTCGAACCCGCCCATAATCTGCTTAATGCTAAGACTGAACTTTTAAACAAATGTAAGTTTCATAAATATAAATTCATTGTTTAGTGTGAGAGCGTAGTGTTAAATCTTTTTTTTTTTAATCTATGTGTTTAATAAAATTTTTTCCTAATTTAGTGTGTTTTGCTTTTTTTGTTCTAACCCCCCTTTTTATGTTGGTATGGTTCCCCCCTGTCTTAGTGTATGTCTATTTATTCGGTTTTATCTTTAGTGTTTCAGCCTTTGCCCTGACGATCCGTCGTGTGAAACCGCGGTAGGTTTTGGCTCACTTTAGATTTTTGTGTGTCTTTGCTCTACTTTTGTATATCTTCTTTTGTACTTTGTATCGAGCACTTTTTCTTGTGGTTGGTTCCGTTTGGGGTTTTTTTCTTCTTTACTGCGGAGTATTGAATGTTTTGTTCTTGTTCCGCGGATTTCTTTTTTTTCTCCCCATTTATCCGACGCCTTAGTGCACCGGATTTAACGGAATTAGGTTCTGTTTGTTAGTGGGTTTTTTTTAAGGTTTATTTTAGTATAAATTTACGGCCTACATACTTACAGAGTCTATTTAGTTATTCTTCTCACTGTTTTTTTCAATTGGAGTAGATAGACTAAACTATCGCCCGGTTCACACTCCACCCACGTCTATTGAACAGGTGAAGAGGCTCATCTCTTGTTTCCTGTTTAGGATGCGGTTTCCGGTTTTTCTTTTCTAATCTTCTCACTGTTTTTTTTCAATTGGAGTAGATAGACTAAACTATCGCCCGGTTCACACTCCACCCATGTCTATTGAACAGGTGAAGAGGCTCATCCCTTGTTTCCTGTTTAGGATGCGGTTTCCGGTTTTTCTTTTCTAATCTTCTCACTGTTTTTTTCAATTGGAGTAGATAGACTAAACTATCGCCCGGTTCACACTCCACCCACGTCTATTGAACAGGTGAAGAGGCTCATCCCTTGTTTCCTGTTTAGGATGCGGTTTCCGGTTTTTCTTTTCTAATCTTCTCACTGTTTTTTTTTCAATTGGAGTAGATAGACTAAACTATCGCCCGGTTCACACTCCACCCACGTCTATTGAACAGGTGAAGAGGCTCATCCCTTGTTTCCTGTTTAGGATGCGGTTTCCTGTTTTCTCTTTTCTAATCTTCTCACTCTTATGTAGCCCCCTGCACATCAGTGGCGTTACAGCCTTGCTTGGGGTGATATGATTAAAAAAAAAAAAAATATATATATATATATATATATATATATATATATAAACACTGTTCATTTTTAAATACGGATTGTTTTCAATTAAAAAACTGTAATCCCAGTATGATATATAACCAGTAATGTATATGCAGAGTGTCCATAAAGTTCATGTGCACTTTAAAAAATTATAACTTTATTTGTATTTGTAATATAAATACTTTGTAAAAGGATTAGAAAGAATAAATCTACACTTTTTACGGTTTTACTGAAATTTTATTTAAGTTTCCACATGTTCTCCATCATTAGCAATACAAACGGTAATACGATTTTCCAGTTCACGGAAAACATTTGCCAGCTGATTTACAGTAATGCCTCTTTTAGATTTCAAATCTTCTAATGAACTAGGTTTGGTTGCATACATAATTGTTTTCACATGAAAAAATCTAAAGGAGTCAAATATAGCAAACGTAGAGGCCACCTTTTCCGATCTATCCGTTAGAAAATTCCTGATTTAGACAATGTCTAACACGCAGAGCATAGTAGACAGGGAGATCTATCTTGTTGATACACTGTATTATCTTTCAAATTTAATTGTTCAAGATCATTTTTTACAAATTATTCTATCACAAATACAAATAAAGTTATACATTTTTTAAAGTGGACACGAACTTTATGGACACCCTGTATATATATATATATATATATATATATATATATATATATATATATATAGTGTATCGAGGCAGCAAATAATTTTCTAAACATATACTGTTAAATATCAGAGACAATGAACATCTAATATATATATATATAATATCGGCCATAATTATTAGGACATCCCAGTTTTAAGAAATGATGTATCTCATACTATTTTAAGGGAATACTTCTAAATGAAAATAGAATGGTTCCTTTGTTATTATTACTTTGCAAGATTTTACAAGGCAAGGAAGCAAAGACAAACTCGTCGGAATGACCCTAAATTTTCTCCATTATTTCATTGATGAAACTGCAATATAGATAATTATTAAATATTTATAAATTCATTTGATGCACATGTTATTGTGCAGTATTAGGAAAACAACCGTTCTATTTTCATTTACAATTATTCACTTGGCAATCAATACGCAAAAGTAGTATGAAATATATCATTTTTTTAAAACACTGGGGTGACCTAATGATTATAACTGCTAATTAATATATATATATATATATATATATATATATATATATACACTAGCAGTTATAATTAGGTCACCCCAGTGTTTTAAAAAAACTGCTAGTATATATATATATATATATATATACATATATATGTATACCAGCAGTTATAATTATTAGATCACCCCAGAGTTTTAAAAAAATGTGACGCCAATTCGGTCGGGTTTCGAGCCTGGGTTATGTGGAAATCGGAGTCTAACCGTACTGATGAGCTGTGATACAGCGAAACAGATCTGTCTGCGGAAGACAATATATATATATATATATATATATATATATGTGTGTGTGTGTGTGTGTGTGTGTGTGTGTGTGTGTGTGTGTGTGTGGTTGTATGTATGTATGTATGTATGTATGGAATTCTCCCATCGTTTGCCAATACATCAGGGTCAAGCAACTCATTTCTTAGAATCATTAGCCACACCACCCGCACATATCTATTGATTATAGTTGTGAAGGCGTGTGCAGAACTAAGCACACATGTTGGAAGAATGGACCTAAACTTTTTGTCTTTTAGTCTATAATCTTGTCGACTTAATGCGATTTTATTTCTATGAACCTCTAACCATTTTCCAATGTTGTAACCATCAACATCATTTCCAAAACGGATTTTCATAAGAGCAAAACTGAACTTTAATTTTAATAACAGAAATAATATGTGAGAAAGTAATTATTTTAGCTTACAGTAATCCTTCCGTTATTATAATTATAAAGTAATTAGAATTCTGAAGATTTTCCATTCCGTCGGGGATTTTGTTTCATCAAGCTAAAAGAAATTACTTCTGAAGGTTTTATGCAATTAATCTGTAGCCGATTCGATAATCGATATCAGACAACAGACTGAAGAAATCCATCTGCTCACCTATTCGAATTATGACCAGTAATACATTTTTTTCTGATTTTTCCTTTCCTGGATGCCGACACAAAGAGAATGGGCAGAAAATTACTTATTATAAAGTTAGACTTAGATCGGGATTTAGTGAAGCTTAGTACTTTAACCAAGTTGAAATTATAAATTTTTGTTGGGTGCTGACAATAAAATGACAGCTAATCTTCTGGGGGCATTTCTTTTATGGCAATTCTAATCTTCAATTGGATATCCTTATTTTGGCTTTACGTGAGTTTATGCTAAAATTGGTATCTTTTGACGATGACCAAAAAAAAAAATACTGTTATTGAAGTAGTTCTATATCAATGATGTTCCCGGTGTCAACAGTTTCAACAACATATTTAAACAGATGACACTCCAAATTCAGTCTTAGCAAGAAAACCGACGAGCTGACAGATTAAACTGTTTTTGAAAAAAAAACCTCCAATCAGTTGTTAACTGGTGCAAGTTCTAGCGCATCTAAGATAAACTGATTTTCTTTCATAAACACAGAAAAGATTTCCCAATTGCCATCAGCATAACTGATGTTATACTCTAGAAGAGCAGCAATTTGCGCCTTCTTGGCCTCGCATCTTCCACTGACATTAATGACTATATTAAATCAACTGCTACGTCTATTGAAAAGAATATTAGTTCACTGTGTCGTCCAGGGAAAAGATTCCCATCAGAATCTATCTTCCACATTTATAAATCTACCATTCGTTTTTGCATTGAATGTAGTTGTTATATTTAGTATTTGTTTTTGCTCTACATCGCGATATTTTGACAAAGTCCAAAGAAAGATATGTTATCAATCCTAACCAGGCCTCTCGTCTTCAGGAAATTTCTTTGTTTCTAGCGAAATTGTCCTGTTTCTTAATACTTCTGGAATGCTTCCTTCGCCATGCCAATTCGTCTATTTAGAGATTCTTGATAAAATCCAGAAAAGAATTTGCAATATTACTGGTCTTGACCAGACAGACTTTTTCCAACCTCCGTAACATTGCTTCCCTTTAACTTTTCTACAAATGCTTTCATAATAATTTTTTTGTTGAACTTTCTGATAATTAACTAGATTTTACGAATTTAAGGGCAGTACTAGATTGGCCATAAGGTCTCATCACTGTATAGTTGAAATCGCTGGATGTAACTGCTCTAGACTTACAGTTTCTTCAAATGAGCTTCTTGCATGTGGAACTCTTTCTTAATTCGTGTTCTTTTATTGTTAATTTGAATACCTAAAAAGAAAAGTACTCTCTTTTAACCATATGAGGGAACCATTTTTTATCTTTCATCAATATGGCTGATGCTAACCATCACGAGAGTGACTCATTGATGCTTTTCTCGCACTAACATTCTCAACTGGCATGATGCGCAAAGGGAAGATTGAATCAATTGCTGTGCCTGTTGGTTCTCTATATCGTGCTAATCAGTTTTTCTCACCAGAATCTATCTTGCCTATTTATAAGTCTACTGTTTGTCCTTGCTTTGAATAATGTTACTATTTAGAGATCCTTGATAAAATCCAGAAAAGAATGTGCAATATTACTGGTCCTGACCCGACAGTCTCATTCCCACCTCCATAACATAGCTTCCCTTTACCTTTTCTATAAATACTTTCATCATAATTGCTCTGCTGAACTTTCTGGTAATTAACTAGATTTTATGAATTTAAGGACAGCACTTGATTGGCAGCAAGGTCTCATCATTGTATAGTTGAAATGGCTGGATGTAACTGTTCTATGCTTACAGTTTCTTCGAACGCATTTATCGCTTGTGGAATTCAGCTTCTTGCTTCCATCTTTGATCTTAAAAAATTCAAATGCAATGTCATTCGTTTTCTTCTGTCTTAATTCGTTTTCTTTTATTGCCCTCTCTTTCTAATAGTAGTTTTCCATATTCTCTAGCACCCAATTGCGTCTTAGTGGCTTTATTTTCTTGCTAGTCACGAAATGGTTAAAAGATGTCTGTAATGAAATTATCCAGAATTCACTGCCATATTTGAGAAATGATACTACATAATAATTCAATACTTTTTCTTTGTTTCTAACGACATATTTTTTCTGTTGTTTAATACTTTGCTTAGCTTTCGCTATTCCAGTGCACCTTCTGATCTGAATGTCGAAGTTTTTTTTCTCTATTAATTTGCTTTCTAGATATTTAAACTGTTGTACCTGTTTGATTTCGGTTTCTCAAATCTGTAATTTGTATGTTGGCCTTTTCCGAACAACCATGTATTCAGTATTTCTGAAATTGATGCTTTGTCCTTTCTTCTCAATTTTCTTAACTACATTCAGTAAGGGTTTTTTTAGTTTTCGTTCTATGTCTCCTGTCATAACTGTGTCATCTATATAGTTTATGTTATTATGATTGTGGGTGCCAATATATTACTGATCTTATTTCCCAAGCTGGTTTGTTATTCTTCTTGGCCGAGGTTTTCTTTTCGTATTTTAAGTATGGCACAACTGATTGAATGCCGAATTTTAATTCTCTTGTCCATTATGTTTTAAAAAATATATTGCTGTAAAATGTTTATTTCTTTGTCTAGTAATGTATCAGTATATTCTGGTAACATTTTTTTCTATGAAAATGTATTGCCAGAAATATCTATTCAGGATGCTTATGGAATTGATGCAGTGAAAGAAAGAAGTTGTAGGTGGTGGTTTTCCAGTTGACACCAATTTGAGGTTTAACTATTTTCTCATAGCTGGGATTCTAACAGGTGCTATCACACTACATCAGAGGTCACCTGGGAACAAAAGCATTTAAGAAGTCATTCCACGCTTTTAGAAACACAGCATTTTCATATTATGTAGTTAGATACTGAAAATAAAATTGATTGAGTTCAGTTTAATAGTTTGTTCGTTCAGTAAAAATTTTGTTAAATTCTGTGAAAATAAATAAATGAGAATAGAAAATAAAAATAATTTGTAGATTTTCAAAAAAAAAATACTCGATCGCTTTATGCGATGAGAAAAATAAAAAAGAAAAATATGAAAAATTATCAAAAACTGTTCGGCCCTCGGCTGCTCCGATATATGGAGCTTCATAGGATGTAACAAAAAGAAGGGAGTAATAATTGGATTTTGTTGAATATGGGTGTGAAAAATTCAGGGATTCTGGTGTAACAGCAAAAAGAAGAAGAATTCGGCGCTGAAATTCTCAATTATTAACAAAAATATAACCAGAGAAAGTGTCGGTAATTATATCATTGTAAAACATGTAAGAATGTAATATTGGAATATATTTACTTAATGAAATAAAGAAATATGAAAAGGAATTCAACATTTGTAATAGTCCGTTCGAATATAACACACAAAATTGTTTTATATATCTATCGACCATGCAGCCTGATTCCCTCTACTTAACATGAGAAGTAATACTCTATTCGAATATAAAACAAATAATTATTTGATATAGTTATTCCCGACCACGCAAAGCCTGATTCCCTCTACTTAATATGAGAAGTAATACTCTATTCGAATATAAAACAAATAATTATTTGATATAGTTATCGACCACGCAGCCTGATTCCCTCTACTTAATATGAGAAGTAATACTCTATTCGAATATAAAACAAATAATTATTTGATATAGTTATCGACCACGCAGCCTGATTCCCTCTACTTAATATGAGAAGTAATGCTCTATTCGAATATAAAACAAATAATTATTTGATATAGTTATCGACCACGCAGCCTGATTCCCTCTACTTAATATGCGAAGTAATACTCTATTCGAATATAAAACAAATAATTATTTGATATAGTTATCGATCACGCAGCCTGACTTTCTCTATTAGATATTGCAAGATTATAGTAATTAATCGGCAAAATAAATCTTGTATTACCACACCAACAAAATATCATTAGATTTTTTGCTGACAATAAATTTTGAACTTCGCTGTGTAAACAACCTATAAAGAATTGATATTCTGTTAAACCAAACCGAACAAACAAACAAAATATCAAATTGTGACAAAGTTAATAAATTAAAATAATCCTAAAATGAGATGAACCTAAAGAAATCAAACCAATAAAATATTTGTTTATTTACACTGGAATAAAAATGTTATAAAATCTTTTTCCCGTTCAACTATTTATAGGTTATAGGTTAAATAACATGACAGATTGTGTTCTACAGCCTTGGTTGGTAACCAGTGAACAGAAGGAATAATGGCAAGCGTGTCTATATATTGGTTTATTTACACTGGAATAAAAATGTTATAAAATCTTTTTCCCCGTTCAACTTTAAGGAAACTATATCCATATGACGTAGCTATCAGTCAGTTAAGTCAGACAGACTAGGCTGAGTTGAACTGAAGTCGTACTGAAAACTAGTCTCTGTCGCCCCGGCTCTGTCCTCAAGAGTAATTAACTGACTTGATAGCTACGTCATATGGAAATAGTCACTGCGTAGCAGACTTGCCTCTGCTACTGTTGACACTGTCAGCACTCTGCCTTCGGTAGAGGGCGCTCTCTGCTTCCGAGCAGAGAGCTCAAACCCAGTCGTGGTTCCGCCGGAGGGTAGAACCACGACTCGGTAAAAATAGACAGACATATTTTTGGCCCGGCTATATGGCCGGGAATACCCACATTAAAATGACCATGTGTCACATCCAGCCTTGCGTGGGAAGGCTAGTGAATATAGTCATATGGAAATAGTTTCCGTAAAGTTGAACGGGAAATTAGATTTTATATCATTTTTATTCCAGTGTAAATAAACCAATATATAGACACGCTTGCTATTATTTCTTCCGTTCACTGGTTACCAACCAAGGCTGTAGAACAGAATCTGTTCTGTTATTTAACCTATGACTATCGGGAAAAGAGACAGATTAATACCTTTCCCAACGGTATTTACGCGAAAATGAATGCAACGGTTTCAACTGGAATTCGAACTCGTCTCTCTGATTTTTGGTTCCAAGCCGATATCCACCACAACACAACACGCATCGTTACAATGCTAATAATTCAATTATATGAAAATAAAATGCATTATTCTCGAGTGTAAGCATTTACAAGTCAACACCGTTTTCAAAATCAAAGATATTTTAATCATATACGAATAAATTAATGGCTGATTACGACAATGAATAAAATCTTGTTCTTTATTTAGGTGACAGACATGTCAAGGGAGGTAACTGTGAAACATTTTATATATTTTATGTTTTTCTACTTGGATAACCACAACCAAATCTCCGCATATCTTAATTCAGGTTACATTAATTTTCTCTGAACTGGTGACACAATTTTTTCAAGATTAACTAGTATCTGGACGAGTGCCTCCTCGGGCTTCTTTACAAAATACAACGTAATGTGATCGATACCGACTGGGCAGACCACCTTCAGTCACTCTCTCCCCGGCGTGACGTGGCTTCCCTGTTCCTCTTCCATAAATAATTTCACAGCTTCTGCTCCGATGAACTTAGATCACTGGTGCCCCCTGGGTACGAATTTGAACGTGATACTAGATTAGCAACGAGGTTCCACCCTTTTACAGTGAAACCGATAAAATGTAACCGCATTTTCTACTCAAGCAGCTTCTTTTCTCGCACTTCTCGCCTGTGGAATTCTTTTCCACATACTTGCTTCCCCGACCTCTACAATCTCCAAGAGTTTAAATGTAAGATCAATAGGCACCTCCTAACAGACTAACTCGCATCCATTCTCTCAAACACCCTTCCCATCTCCCCAACCCTCATCCTCGGTATCCTTACCCGTCTATCACCCTCCTTCTGACATTTCCTATATCTAACCACTCTTTCTCATCACCTTCACCTATGTAGCCCCCTGCGCAATAGTGGCAGTGGAATGCCTTGCTTGGGGTGAAATGATTAATATATATATATATATATATATATATATATATAATTGTGAAGTTCTTCGTATCAGGGCAGCCAAAGCACAGTTTGGCAGTCTTTATGCAGCGTTGACTCTTATGTCCACACTGATCATATACATACGAATCTTCTGTGCAAGCATGAGACAAAATGTTGCACACGGTGTTAACACCATTGTCCACACTTCTTATATTTTCATAAGCTATATTTCGGATATTAACTAATTTTTACCTTCCAAATATACCCTACCTCGAAAATTTAAAGATGAAAAACAAAAACCATCAAGTAATTATGATAAGATACCACGAGAAAGATTCCCCCAATCTTTTTCACCATCAAGACAATCTTAAATTCAAGTATCTGCTCGTGACGATTTATCTGAAAGTTTTTTCTTATTCGCTTTATCAGCGTTCTTGGTTTTCTTGTGCCAGACACGAACCCGTCTTCTGTTGTCGCAGTTGGCCGGTGTTATGATTTTATCCCAGCCCGTTCGTGTTTTATGGTGATTATTTATCAGTATCTTGTAACTTAAAAAATATTCGAATAACTAACAATATTTTGCTACTTTATAGATACATTACGCAAAATGTAATCATTCCAGTTGCCTTAAAAACCCCATCAGCTGCCGTAACGCGTCGTTTAAGACTAAGTATAGTTTTTTTTCTTGTTGTGGTACAGTGGATATCGGCTCGAACAAGAAGCCGGGGAGCCGAGTTCGAATTCCAGTTGAATCCATTGCATTCACTTACGCGCAAATACCCTTGGGAAAGGTATTAATCCGTCTCTTCCTTCCAGTTATGGGTTAAATAGCAGGACAGATTGGGTTCTATAGACTTGGTCGGCAACCAGTCTACCGCAGAAACCAATGGGAACCTACTGCGGGATAATCTTCTGCCCAGTCAGTCATGTCTCTTTCGAGACATGATCGCCCAAGCGTGTATCACGTATGGCACTCAACTGACTGACTTTTTATTCACATCGTTTTTTCAACAGATTACATCTGAGAATATATATATATATATATGTGTGTGTGTGTGTGTGTGTGTGTGTGTGTGTGTGTGTGTGTGTGTGTGTGAATAAAAAGACTAGGTAATTTAAATGATTTTATTTTGCACAATGTATCTATAAACAAAAGTAAAATGTTGCTAGTTACTTAGAGCATAGAAAGATTATCTGGAAGGCCATTCGAAAAACAAAAATTAAAAGAAAACATTTGGATATCATTTGGTTGATTTTGGTTAATGCCTATGTGTCAGTACCCCACCAAATGATACAATTATCATTACAAGTGTACCATATTCTTAGGAAATATATAATATGCTTGGAAGTTATTTTGAGGGCTTCTTCATACGTTTCACAACAAAAGCCTATACGACGAAGTGGAGTAGACTTGAAGCTGGAATTGCGATAGGATGTACAGTGTCACCAACACTTTTCGTTTTAACAATGCATCTGATTCTCAAGGTGGCAAACAACAATGCTGATGTTGTTGAGCTTGGTGGAGGTTGGCAAATGCCACCAGTGAAGGCATTCATGGATGACACAACAATCATCTCATCCAAAGTAAATTCAACTCGCAAGATATTAAGCTTGATGGACGACTTAATAAGTTGATGTAGAATGAAATTTAAACCAAACAAGTCCAAAAGTCTTTCTCTTAGGAAAGGAAAATTGAATCAAAACATACATTTTGTAGTAGGTGGTCAAAGAATCCCTACTGTATCAGAAGAATCAGTGAAAAGTTTAGTTTGGTGGTATGATCAATCTTTAAAAGAAACATCCAGATCATTACAAGAAAATCTCCATAAGAGAGATCTTTGTTCTCTAAAAACATGTATTCATTCCAATGCTTTTATGGCCGCTACTTGTATACATATTTGGAATGAGTACATTTGAATCTATGGAAAGAAAGATAAACAAATATATCCGAAAATGGTTGGGTTTGCATCCAGCTTTTTCTGATATTGCATTGTACTTTAAACAAGCACAGCTAAAGTTGCCATTTAAATCGATTATAGAAGAGTATAAATCCAGAAAAATCAGACTTTAAATGATTTTGGATGACTCCATGGGTAAAAGCATTAAATTCTACATTTAAAAAAGGGAGAAAGTGGAATATCAGAGAGACAACAAGTGCTGAAGACAATCTAGCTTTCAATGAAGTCATCGGATGCACTCAAACAGTAAACAAAGTTTAGGATCAAATGAAAGGCAATGGTGGTAGAAAAATACTGGTAAAGAACACCGAGACATGGCCATCCAAAATATAAGGCACGAAGAAGATAACAAAAGATTCGTAAAAAAAAGCACAACAATCCAAACAAGGCCAATGGATAAACTGGGAAAAGGCTCTGCAGAAATCTCTTACTTGGAAGAACATTTGGCAGATGGCACCACTCATATTGAGTTTTTAAGGCGTTCCACATATGACCTGCTACCATCTAAGAACAATCTTGTTAAATGGAAGAAAGAGAGCGATTCTACTTGTCCCCTGTGTAAGGAAAATGCACAGACATTAGAACATGTTCTTAGTTCCTGTAAAACAGCTCTTTTCAATGGAATATATACATGGGGGCACAATAATGTGTTTTGGATGAGCTGGTCAAAATTATAATGAAATATATGAAGTTTGAGTCATCTAATTCAACCCAGAAATTTGTTGCAGAGGTAAAAAGATATGTCGGTTCAAAGCAAATAAGCAAATTTTAAGCCATACGCGGACAAAATCTCCTTAGCTCTGGTGGCATTTGGAAGATATCTGCAGAACTTCCTGGGTGTCGTAATGATTATCCCAAAATAATATCAAGTAAAGGTCTGCGAATAGATATTGTTCTTCTATCCATGCTGAACTATAAAATCATCTTGGTTAAATTAACGGTACCATATGAAAGCCGGATGGAACAAAGTCACGAATATAAAACTAATGAATATGAAAATCTAAAATCAGAGCTGGTAAAGGAAGGGTGTAATGTAATTATTAGAGCATTGGAAATTAAAGCAAGGATTTTTTTGCAGCCACTCTGTACCAATTTATATATATATATATTAGAATATGTTCTTAGTTCCTGTAAAACAACACTTGTCAATGTAGATATGCCTGATATAGTGTTTTGGATGAAGTGGCCAAAATTATTAAAAAATATATGAAGTCTGAGTCATCTAATTCAATCCAGAAATTTGTTGCAGAGGGAAAAATATATATCATCTCAAAGCAAACAAACAAATGTCAAGCTATACCCGAAAAAAATCCCCTTAGTTCTGGTGGCATTTCGGCAGGGTATCTGCTGACCTTCCTGGTTGGCGTAATGATTACCCCCAAATAAAATCAAGTAAATGTCTGCGACTAGATATTGTTCTTCTATCAATGGTGAACTATAAAATCATCCTGGTTGAATTAACGGTACCATATGAAAGCCAGATGGAACAAAGCCACGAATATAAAACTAATAAATATGAAAATCTAAAATCAGAGCTGGTAAAGGAAGGGTGTAATGTAATTATTAGAGCATTGGAAATTAAAGCAAGGATTTTTTTGCAGCCACTCTGTACCAATTTCTGGGCCAGATTTGAATCCAAGGGCGTAATACGGCTAAAAGTATAAAACGCTTAATATTCCGTGGAATGTTTCAGCGAACATGACGGCATAACATGACTGATCGTGAATGTTTAATGAGCTTCATGTTAAATTCTTAGGTTTGCAGTTTTGTTTTTCATTTTTTTTTTGTAAATATAATTGTGCCGTGAGACTATAGTGGTCTATCTTATCTTATTTATTCTTTTTCTAGTAGTAGTAGGATTCCGTTATAGTGAAGGGTAATTGTATACCGTTCAGGTTAACGGAATTTGGCCTTATGGGAAGATAGCCCATTATAATTCATAAAACGATTATAAAGAAAGGCAATTTGAGTATAAAATAACATATATATATATATATATATAGTGTGTATTTTGGCAGCATTTTTTCATTAATGCAGGTTTCATTGAATAATATAGACAAATTTTGTCTATTAATTTTGTGTAGGATCCGTTCATACCGTCTGATATACTTGATGGTGATGTCGTTGAACGACAACAAAAAATCACAGTAATTGTTGATTTTTTTATCGGGTCTAAGCTTTCGGCTCACATAAGCCATTATCAAAGTGTAAATATTAACACACAGTAAACATAGAACATTTAAGTCATTAACAATAAAGAGAATTGAATTAAAAATATAAATCCATCCCTACCGTGGCGGATGGCCGAAGACAGTGACAAAATAGTGATGTTGTAGTCCCTGGTCTGATTACAGACATTTGAGTACGTTATTGGAAATATCGGAATTGATTGTATTCAAACCAGGTTTAAATTGTTTAATGTAGAGTGTTTCGAGGATTTTTAGTTTCTGTTTGTTATTTTCTTGTTTAAGTATGTACGTGTTATCGTTTATTAGAAAAACGCTTGTTGATAACACGTACATACTTTCAACGACATCACCATCAAGTATATCAGACGGTATGAACGGATCCTACACAAAATTAATAGACAAAACTTGTCTATATTATTCAATATATATATATATATATATATACATTTCAATTAATGTTTTACAAATAAAGTAATACTTGAAATAAAAGTCCAACGGAGGTTAGAATTATTCATGACAAATAATGAGGAGCTGAAAGAGATTAACGGCATATGTGTGTGGAAGCGTCTTGAATGTAAGTAATGTTCGTTTAGAAATTGTCGCTTCTCGGGTCAATAAGTACTTTTGAGGAATGTCTTTGAAAAGGTTGATAAGTACTTTTGAGACTGGGATGAAAGAGGTCAGCATAGTAACCGCTCTACTTAGGTCAAAAGAGAAACTAATCCGCTCGTCCGTCTCCGGTCTGTGCCGGAGCTGTCTGTCTAGGTGCCTTTTGCCTCGGCTTTTTATATTTGCCTTTTAGATCAAAACGCAGTTCGTTTCGAATTTCATCCTTGTATTTGATTCCGGGCTTCCCATTAGCTGGTAAATAAAATAAATGGAAATTTGATATTTGATTAATTTTTATTTTTCAACCGGAGCATCAACGGATGCGCGCAACAAGTTTTATTCATTTGCCTTTTAGTTGTTGTAGAGCAAACATCCGGTCTCGCTTTTGCTCCGTCGGTATCACCACAAGACATTTGAACTAGTATATCTACGACACACTAGGATATTGTTATAATGAGACCTCACATCAGTGATTAGGGCCGGTGTGCAAGTGAAACCATTGAAGGCCCCAAAATATTGCATATTCTCTCCTGATGACCCCAAATTAGTTTAAATATAAACTCGAGAGGAAGATATTAAAAGAAATTCAATGACCGTACAGAGGCTCGGTGGAAATATTGGCATGAGGAGTATTACACATTCAGCACGCTTCAAGTGAGTTTCAGTTGATTTTTATAGTAATTTCCTTCTTTATAAAATGACAAAACGCTCATAAATATTCACTAAGTTAACTGAAATTAACTATATTAAATTACGTAACTTAGCATCCTCGAAGATTTAATGATTAAAAAACATGAGCAAGTCTGTAAGTCTGATAAGATACCATGAGAAAGATTCGCCAATCTTTTTCACCAACAAGACATTCTTAAACACAAGTTTCTGCTCGTAACGATTTACCTGAACCATAGCAGTCAAGTTCTTATTGGGAAAGTCTCCCCTTATTCGCTTTATCAACGTTCTTGGTTTTCTTGTGCCAGACACGAACCCGTTTTCTGTTGTCGCTGCTGGCCGGGGTTATGATTTTATCACAGCCCGTTAGTGTTTTATGGTGAATATTTATGAGTATCTTGTAATTTAAAACAATATTCGAATAGTTAAGATTTTCTTTTTTTTTTTAGATACATTACACAAAATATAATCATTTCAATTGCCTTGAAAAACCTCATAAGATGGCAAAATGCATCGTCTAATTCTAAGTACAGATTTTCTTGTCTGTTTTTAATTCAAATTGTCTCTTCTACAAATTACATCTGAGAATATTTGCATGTGTTCGTGTTTGTGTGTGTGTGTTTGTGTGTGTGTGTTTTGTGTGTGTGTTTGTGTGTATGTGCTTGCGTGTGTGTGTGTTTGCGTGTGTTTGTTTGTGTATGTGTTTGTGTGTATGTGTTTGTGTCAGTGTGTTCATGTGTGTGTGTTTGTGTGTGTGTTTGTGTATATGTGTTTGTGTGTGTGTTTGTGTGTTTGTGTGTGTGTGTGTTTTGTGTGTGTGTGTGTGTGTGTGTGTTTGTGAATAAAAAAGAAACAAGAGGGAAACTGCTTAGTCTTATCCGAAGCGTTTCGTCATCTAACGAACATTTTCAAGCCAATAAATCTACCATCCGCCCATGTATTGAATACTGCTGCCATATCGGGTCGGGTGCTCCTGCTATCCACCTAGGGGTTCTTGATAAAATCCAACGGAGAATCTGTAATGTGATCGATCCCGAATTGGCAGCTCAGACACAGTCACTTTCTCACTGGCGCAATGTGGCTTTCCTGTGTCTCTTCTACAAATACAAAGGGCTTCTTCTCTGATGAACTTAGCTCCCTGGTGTCCCCTATATATGAATTTACTTGAGCAGCAAGATTAGCAACTAAGTCCCACCCTTTTACTGTGAAACCAATAAAATCTAAATGCAAATTCTACTCCAATAGCTTCTTTTCTCGCACTTCCCGCCTGTGGAATTTCCTTCCGTTGACTTGCTTCCCTGACAGCTGCAATCCCCAGAAATGTAAATATAAAGTCAATAGTCATCTTCTATCTCACTAATTTGCATTCTATCTCTTTCTCTCATGCTACTTTCTCTGTCCCCTTCTCTCTCATCAGTATTCTCATCTTTCTCTTACCCACTTTCTGATTTCCCCTATAACCTGTCACTCTTTTTCATAACTTTCTGCCTATGTAACCCCCTGCGCACCAGTGTCAGTAAACTGCCTTGCTTGGGGCGATATGACTATAAAAAAAATTGAAATTATTTTATGTATCTATAAACAAAAATAAAATGTTGCTAGTTACTAGAATTTTTATAAAAGGACAAGACGCTCGTAAATATTCACCAAGTTAGCTGAAATGTTATATTAAACTACGTCACTCGGCATCCACGAAAATTAAAAAATTAAAAACAAGAGCAATCAAATTTAGTAAGTCTAATAATCATCGAAAATGAGGACAAACCTTGAAGCAGTGGAAATGTGGTTCTACAGAAGGATGCTGCGGATATCGTGGACTGAGCATGCAAGCAACGATGAGATGTTGGAAAGAATAGCAGTAAAAAGGAAACTAATACTGAGCATCAGGAAGAGACAACTGAAGTTCTTGGGACATGTAATGAGGAAGAAGGGCTTGGAGAATCTGATACTCACAGGTCAGATAGAGGATGGAAATGAAAAGGAAACTAATACTTAACATCATGAAAAGACAGCTGAAGTTCTTGGGATATGGAATGAGGAAGGAGGGCTTGGAGAACCTGATAGTGACTGGTCCGATAGAAGGAAGGAGAGACAGAGGAAGGCAGCGGATAACATATTTGCAGGGCCTGATCAGGTGGATGACGGAACGGGGGTTGCCAGGAGTAACAGGAGCAAAGATACTAAGAGCCACAAGGGATAGGGAGACGTGGAGAACCATGATATCCTACGTCCTGAAGGGACAGGGCACACAGAAGAAGAAGAATAAGATATCACAAGAGTGTTAATCCTCTTCACCGTTAAGACAATGTTAAACTCATGTATCTGCTACTGACGATTTATTTACCTTTCTCAAGATGAATGATGGCAGTCACGTTCCTATTGAGAAAATCTCTTATTTCTTTGCAAATCAACCAACCTGTTCTGTTCTGAAAGACGCGGACCCGTCTCCTATTGTCGTAGCTGGCCAAATTTCTTATTTTCTTTCAGTGTGTTCGTGTTTATGGAGACCATTTTCTGATATGTATACCTTATAACGAAGTGTAGTATCTGCTCACAACACATACCTGAGCTGATTTTTTTTAATTAACCTAATGAATATGTATGAGCGTCTTACAATTTACATTTTTTCTAGTATATGGCTCTGTATATTAAGTCCTTTTGTTTTGATAGAGCGATTTCATCTCGCCCAACTCTTTTAATAGTATATATATATATATATATATATATATATATATATATATAAACCTAACCGGAACAAAATAAACTATAAAATTTCCACAATTATCCTTAAATGCCTATAATTTCTCGCACTTACCGCCCGTGGAATTCCCTTCCGTTTACTTGCTCCCCCGACAGCTACAATCTCCAAGAATTTAAATGTAAAGTCAATAGTCATCTCCTATCTCACTAACCTGCATCCTATTTCTCATGCTCCTTTCTCCGTCCACTCCACTCTCATCAGTATTCTCATCCTTCTCTCATCCTTATTTCTCCTATCCCCTATAATCTGTCACTCTTTCTCATAACTTTCCTCCTATGTAACCCCCTACAAAACAGTGGCAGTAAAATTCCTTGCTTGGGGTGATATGATGATAAAAAAAAAATAATACCAGAAGCCATTTGTTTATTCCAATATTACTGGTATTTTTTTTTCTTACATACAACATGTGACCAATGACCACATGTGCATTTACTTTGCCCTCATCAGCCGCTAACCAAGGGTGAATACACAGTTTCGGTGGTTTAAAGCGGGACTGCCACCCCTGGCACCACCAGCAGCAATCGCTACTGGGCAAAGTAAATGACAGGAAAATAAAATCAATTGGCACATTGAGACAGATGAAAACGCTTTAACAGTTTTTTAAAATTCAAGAGCAGAACGAGAACGGAAGAAGTAGACGACGTCATGCTTTCTTTGCGAATTTCTTCGAATTGCGCCAAATCCAGCATGACGCTTGTCGAACAATAGATTGAAGGCGACATATTTGCTTCTTTAAATCCCTTCCAGTGACGCCTATTTTCGAAAGAAATGAAATAGTGGAGTGTCCTAGAAATCCACGACAGCCAACCTCAATAGGCATCACATTACATGTCCATCCTTTTTCTATGCATTCGGCACGCACGAATTCATACCGATTTTTCTTTCGTTCATGGGCCTCTGAAAAATTTTCTTCCCAAGGGACAGTAAGTTCAATTAAAAATATACTCTTTTTAGAGTCAGACCAGAGCAAAATGTCAGGTATATATATATGATTAATAATATTTCCATTTTTTAGATATTGATGGGGTTATTATACTTGGATTATCAACTAGTACGTGACGGTTAGGGTTTGGCAGGTCTACATGTGTATTTAAATGAAACCTAATCGAGCTATGGTTGGAAATATGTAACGGGAGTTCTTCTTGTTAAGCATGTTATAGTACATCCAATGTAATTATTTGTGAATTTGGGTTGATCAAGAACACATTTCCTTAAGGAAATATGAATTTGTTCAGTTGGTACGACTGCGCATACTCACGAATCAAAACGGTTGCTGGGAAATTTAAGATTTTTTTTTATCAAATCGAATTCTTTTAAAAATGTTTTTATTTTTATTTTGTAGATAGTAGGAGCTTTTTCTACTGGCACCCCTGGCTATGACAAACTTTGGAACACGCAAAATACAAAATGTACATTTTATACATTACGTGTTTCAAAAGCTCAAAAAATTTAACTGTTTTTAAACATATAAAACGTTATGTAAACAGAAACATAAGAAAACAAGAAGAATTATAAAATAATACATAAATAAACACGCACAATTAACAGAATTTTCGATATATATGTATATATTTTGTTTATTTGAGCAGCAAAATATCTGTAAGGCAAATATTACAAAGCAACAGATGTTCAGTGTCGATTATTTTTAATGATCAAATTTTCTGAATTACAAATAACCCGTTTCAGACAGGTAAAATACCTCTAGAAATTGTCAGAGGTTTATGAAAAAAGACAGGCACAAAAATACGGTTCAAGTTTTCTGAATTACAAATAACCCGTTTCAGACAGGTAAAATACCTCTAGAAATTGTCAGAGGTTTATTAAAAAAGACAGGCACAAAAATACGGTTCAAGTTTTCGAATTTCTTAAGTCCTCATCAAGATAGGTAGAGACAAATGGTAAGTTTTGCAGAATTAGTGTTGTGACGTAGGCAAACACTGTTTGTGAGATAAGTGAGGTGCGAGGTGTTCCGTGGGTTTATCGTTCATATTTGTTTTGTTTCTCTTATTCTTGGTCCTGGGTATGACGCTAAACTTCACCCGGCAGCAGGGCCACTGATTAGGAGTCTGTGAGGAACAGGGAACTACCTCTTGCTGTTGTTAAATAGTCATCCGCAGACAGATCTGTTTTGCTGTATTACAGCTCATCAGTACGGTTAGGCGGCATTCAATTTCTTTTAACCCAGGATTGAAACCCGACCGAACTGGCGTCAGTCGGCGATTCTACCTCAGCTATATATATATATATATATATATATATATATATATATATATATGTATATGTTAAATATTTGTTGGACCATGTTTTCGGGCACATATATTTTTTGGCAATGATTTGTGCTTAATAACGCAGATGTTTTAAATTTGATGAAGGGTTTTTGTTGAAAAATGTCAACCCTTTGCGCAAAAAGGAAGACATGTTCAGATTTGGAATTTTTTTATTTTGTTTACCGAGGTCAAATGCGAACTCTCAGATTCACATTTGTACCGGACGACACGTGTCAATGGCGAGTATGGGTTGACAGTTAAAATTCTCAGTAACAATTTTTAATTTTGATTTTAAAGAGTCTGAACACAATTGTCGAAGCGAATATTTGAGCAAAATCTGACTCTCCCCGATCGTGGGGTGGGGGTGACTGGCAACCTATGACAAAAGAACATCCTAACTTATGGCATCTCGCCGAAAATGTTTTTGTATGAAAAATAAAAATAGAATATATTTTAGTCATAATTGGGTTAGGTGTATTTTTTTTTGTTTTTTGACAAAGGCGTTTGTTGTAGATTGTATTTGTTGTCAATTACAATATTAACCGCAAGTTCCATAATGAAGAAGCACAAAGGTACCTATGGCAATACAATAGTGTTATGCTAACCACCCGATTAGATTATGAATTTATTATTATTATGCATCTTTTACATCTATTCATAAGACATCAAGCAAATAACATCTTTCTCAATATATTTGCAGAACCAAGCAACGGAGACTTCTGAAGCGACGGGATCCGATTTTCCACGTGTAGGTCTTTAGGCTTTTTGGTATAGAATTCCACATCCCAAAGATAACTGGGAAAATAGGGGCCTGAACATCGCACCTTCTAGCAAGATCTATATGGAGTTCAGTCGATATTTTGAGCTTTCTAAGTTTTTTGGCCTTGATAATATAACTACCATGAACAGCCACACCGAAAAGAAGGCACTTTAGTGTTTATTTTATTTATTGTTTCTTTTTCAGCGGTTGTTTAGATTCTGAATGATGTCGTCTGTTTGGATCCCAAAAGTCCTAATATTTTGACTTGGTGTTATTGATCGTCATTTTGCAAAGACAAATCTTTTGACTTGCTTTGGCTAACTCCAGAAAATGCAGGACTAATAAAGTAGATATGCATAAAGAAATAAGAAGACCGACAGGACAAAAAACCTTCTCCTCAACAGATGTATAAAAGCCAAAGATGGAACGATAATACCGAAAAAAAAAAGGAAATACTCAAGTGATGGGAAGAATATATAAAAGATATTTTCAACGACAAGAGAGAGCGACCTATAATACACAAAGATGAGGACGGACCGGAAATATTAAAGTCGGAAGTGGAAGCTGCAATGACCAAACTGAATAGAAACAAAGCAGCTGGTCGAGACGTCATTGTAATAGAACTGCTGTTAACCTTGGAAGAATTCGGCATAGAAAAAAATATGGAAATAATAAATGAAATTTATAATAGTGGTATAATGCCGGACGACCTATGCAAATCCATTTTCATAGCATTGCCTAAGAAGCCAGGTGCAGACGAGTGTGAACTACATAGTATTAGCTTAATGAGTCATATTACAAAACTGATCGTCCGAATACTGATGAATACAGCAAGAAGTAGAATAGAGATAGGACAAGAACAGTGCGGGTTCGTCAAAGACACTGGGACAAGGAACGCCATATTTATGATTAGGATGCTCTCCGAAAGGGCAATACAAATGAAGAAAGTCTTATACTAATTTATGACAGTAATATTTCCTGTTCACCTCAAATTCTCATTTCCTACAAACGTATTAGTTCACACGCTATTTTTAGTGGTTGTCTCTATTTGAGTAGAACGTTCCATCTACGATAATACCTAATTGTTTCTGTGTATACTCTTGTTTACTTCGTCTACCTGATGGAACATTCGAGAAGACATCTAAAACAAAAATGGCATTTTCCACCTCAATGCCACACAGCCTGCATTTGCCTAAATCCGATTGTTGACAGATGTTCATCTGGAAAGAATTAGTATTCAAGGATTGTACTTGGATTTTAATTCTGTCAGCCTTTCATTATTATTATTATTATTATTATTATTATTATTGTTGTTGTTGTTGTTATTTTCATCATATTTCGATTTCTGCTTTGGTCTCACTACTAACCAAGTCTGCGGGGAGACCTAAGGCAGGTAGTGGCGTGTTGTTATGGCTCCATTTCATGTTTTTCTATCTTCCCTATCATCCCCAGCATTACATAGATAAAGTTTTCCTTAGTGTGTGGGCTGTACTTAATAAGACAATTTTTTGTATATCTCTTAAGCTGGGGTTTCCAAGGATTCTTTGAATGTGTTGTTTTGTTCCATTTTTTATCATTCCAAGTGCACCTACTATCACTGGCACAACTCTTGTTTTCAATTTCCACATTTTTTCTATTTCAATTTCCAGGTCTTTATATTTTGACAGTTTTTCAAATTCCTTGATTGCTATGTTACAATCCGCTGGACAAGCCATATCAATTAATAGACAAGTTTTCTCCTTCTGGTTTTTAACAATAATGTCTGGCCTGTTTGCTTCAATTTTTCTGTCTGTGTAGATGGTGTAATCCCATAGAATGGTTACATCTTCTATTTCTGTAACCGGTGCTGGGTGATGTTCATACCAGTGTTTGTTTACAGCTTTTCCATAATGTTTGCACATTGCCCAATGTAAATATTGCCCAACTCTATCGTGGCGATATTTATATTCATTTGGGGCAAGCACAGAACAGCCTGAGATTAGGTGGTCTATTGTTTCTTGGTGTTTATCACAAAACCTGCATTTTGGATCCATATTATTATGCATAATATTTGCCTGAAAGTTTCTCGTGAAAAGACTTTGGTCTTGTGCTGCAAGAATAAAGCCTTCAGTTTCAGACTTTAATCCAGATGCACGTAACCTATCGATGAGTATTAACTTTGTCAACATTGGATTTATTGGCACGTACTGGATATTGGCCATGCAGAGGTTTGTCTTGCCAGCGCTGTTTTATCTGTTCAAGTTATTATTATTATTATTATTATTATTATTATTATTATTATTATTATTTTCATCATATTTTAATTTCTTCTATGGTCACACTACCTATCAAGTCTGCGGAAAGACCGAAGGCAGGTCGTGGTGTGTTGTTATGGCTACATTTCATGTTTTTCTGTCTCCCATAACATCCCTGACGTTACATAGACAAAGTTCTCCTTAATGTATGAGCTGTACTTAAAAAGACAACTTTTTTTTATATATCTCTTAAGTTGAGGTTTCCAGTGATTTTTTTCAATGTGTTGTTTTGCTCCATTTTTGATAATTCCAAGCGCACCTGCTATAACAATTACTATTCTTGTTTTCAATTTCCACATTTTTTCTATTTCAATTTCCTTATCTCGATATTTTGATACTTTTTTTTCAAATTCCTTGGTTGCTATGTTACAATCCGCGAGGCAAGCCATATCAATTAGTAGGTAAGTTTTTTCGTTTTGGTTTTTGAAAATAATTCTCAGGTTATTTGCTTCAATTTTTTGTTTATGTAGATAGTTTAACACCATAGAATGATTTCATCTTCTATTTCTGTAACAGGTCCTGTGTGATGTTCATACTAGTGTTTGATTATATATTTTTCAAAGTGTTTGCACATTGTCCAATGCAAATATTGTCCCACTCTATCGTCACGATTTTTATATTCATTTGGGGCGAGTACAGAACATCCTGAGATGAGATGGTCTATGTTTCTTCGTATTTATCACAGAACCTGCATTTTGGATCCACATTATTATGTATAATTTTTGCCTAAAAGTTCCTAGTGAAAAGACTCTAGTCATGTGCTGCAAGAAAAAAGCCTTCAGTTTCAGACTTTAATCCAGATGCTCATAACCATTGATAAGTGTTAACTTTATCAACATTGTGTTTATTAGCCTCGTTCTGGATATTGGCCATGCAGAGGTTTGTCTTGCCAGCGTTGTTTCATCTGTTCATGAGATTTATCGTTGGCTTTCTTTTTCATATTTTTTGCTGCGATGGTTAGTCCTTGGCATCTGTTTTGGCTTTCTAAAGAATCTACTGAATATAAATCTTGTTTGTATTTTTTCTTTATTGAATTGTTTTTTTTTTTCTGTTTTCATGTTGTTTAAACAATTGTATCATCCAGTCCTTTGTTGTTACCATGTATGTTAGTAAGCAAATAGTTGTTGTCTTGAATGACAATTCCAGCTGAATAAGACCTCTTCCACCTTCTTTACGGGGTATGTATAGACGGTCTACATCAGCCTTTGAATGATGCATCTTATGCTTAGAAATAATTCTTTCTTTTCTTAGAATCCATTCGTCTGATGTTGCTTAGAGCCCAGTTCAAGGTGTTGAAACTATATTGGTCCACTGGGATGACAAGATAATTAATGACCGTAATTCTATTCTGAGAATTCAATTCAGTTTTTAATATCATTCTTACCCTTCTATAGTACTCTTTACGCACTATTTCTTTCATTTTCTTATGGTAAATTCTTTCACTCTCATTTACACTTAAGTACTTATCAGCTTCTTTTTGCTCTGAATTTTTTATTATTACAGCAGGGTCTAAAGTAACAGAGGATGTTTAGATCATTTACCCAAATTGAATTTCATTCCAGTGTCTTCACTGAAGTATTTTACAGTTTGAAGAAGACCTTTCAGCTCATTGCCATTCTTAGCATACACCTTTATGTCAACCATGTAAAATAGATGGTTTATTTTATAACCGTATTCTGCCTTGTTAAGTTAATACTATTAGTGATATGCAAAATAGTAAGGGAGACAAAGAGTCATATTCCTGTGCTGATGTTTATTTCAGCAGACTTATAAGTCCCATTTATATGAGGTTGTTTTTCATATCGACGTACATTGTTTGATGAAATTGATGATAACGGGTGATACCTTGTACATACTTAAAAACTTTAAGATTCAGGAATGTGATACACTATCGAATGTCTTACGATAATCTATCCAGGCAGTACTAAGATTTTTCTTTGCATTGGAGCAGTTTTCCAAGATCATCCTATTAATAAGTAATAGGCCTTTACATCCGTAACAGCCACGTTTGCACCATCTTTGTTCAAGCGGTAGTATGTCATTTCTTTCCCAGAAGAAATATGTCTGGGTTTTTTTTTAAAATAGATATCAATAGTTTATATGTTGTGATAATACGTGTAGTTGGTCTGCAGTTTTTCAGGTTATTTGTGTCACTATTCTTGGGTAGAAAAAAGATAATTCCTTTGGCAATCTGTGCAGAAATTTTATTGGTATCGTTAACCATTTCTTTGGATAGTTATTTGTGTGCTGTATTGAAATAATTTTCTTTAAATCATTTCACCCCGAGCAAGGCGGAAACGCCACTGATGTGCAGGGGGCTACATAAATGTAAAAAGATTAATTAGAAAAGAGTGAGGAGTACAAACTAGTTAGAAAGGAAAAATAGAAAGCAGGTGCGATGATAGATACATAGGTGGAGAGAAAGGGAAGGTTATACGGGGGTGGGGAGAGAGCTAGAGTCCAGTGGTTAGTAGATGAGTATTGACTTTGCATTTAAATTTCTGGAGGTTGTAGCCATCAGGAAAGCAAGAATACGGGAGCGATTTCCACAGGCGGGAAGTGCGAGAGAGGAAGCTGCAGGAGTAGAATTGTCGTCTGCATTTGGCTAACCTGACTGTGAATGGGTGGAACCCAGTTGCCATTCTGGTTGCACGAGTAAACACCTGTTGAGGAGGCATCAGTGACTTAAGCTCGTCCGAGCAGAAGCCATGAAAGTATTTATAGAACAGACAAAGGGAGGCCACATTTCGACGATGGGGAAGTGGCTGCAGTCGAGTCGCCAGATCAGTACCTATCACATTACAGACTCTCCTTTGGAGCTTGTCAAGAACACTGAGGAGAAGGGCAGGGGAACCTGACCATAAATGGTAGCAATACTCCATGCACGGACGGATGGTTGACTTTTATATTTGCAGGATGGATTCAGGTGGAAAAAACATCCTGGATCGACGTAGTGACCCAACCTTCTTAGCAGTAGATTTAGCTATGGATTCAATATAGTTGCTATGGATTCAATAAAGTTAGGAATTTTATCTGTTCATGGAAATTTCTAGTTGCGTGCTCTTTTCAGTACACATTTCACATCCTTTTCTGTCATTCCACTTTACTTTGATGTTCAATTTTTTGTTGCTGCTATTGCTGATGCATGTATTGTTTCATTGAGATTTATGTGAGTGTCTTTTTCATCCAGAATTAATTTCAGTGCTTCATTGTAGAACTTAATAGTTTCGAGGTTAGGCTTTGTTGGTTGCAATGTTCTCGTTCCTTCATTTCAATATTTTGTATCTGACTTAGATGGCTCTTAATTTCTGTTTTGGCTTCTTGTATACTATTCTTCTTTTCCGTAAAATAATTCTGTTCAGAGTGTTTTGAACTCGTTTTATTGCCGCCTTGTGACCGACTACGATCATACCTTTCCAATACTTCTAAACTTTCAGCATTATCTTCACAGTGATTTGTGTGTGTCTCGGTTTCATCATTACGACCTGTGGTTTGTGTGATGTTACTACTTTTTTTCCGATTCCGGTTCCATTTCATGATTTGTCTCTTCTGGTTGCAATTATTTTTATTTCTTTAATTTCAACTACTGTCAATCGGTATATCGCATGATATACCTTCTTACATTGGTAAGTTTATTTTCGTCAATGTACTTTCTAATTTTTTGTCCAACCTTTTCTCGCCAAATTTCATGTTTGGCGAGTGATGTTTTTCTGAGGTTTAAGTGACACTTCATGGAATAACGACTTTGTACTCCTCACGGACCATTTTATTTTATTTTTTTTTTCTTCTAATGTTCGGTTGCGTTGTGGTACAGTGGATATCGGCTCGGAACGATAAATCGGGAAACCGAGTTCGAATTCCAGCTGAATTCATTGCATTCACTTACGCGCAAATACCCTTGGGAAAGGTATTAATCCGTCTATTCCTTCCAGTTATGGGTTAAATAACAGGACAGATTGTGTTCTATAGCCTTAGTCGGCAACCACTCTACCGCAGAAAGCAATGGCAACCTACTGCGGGATAATCATCTGCCCAGTCAGTCATGTCTCGAAAGAGACATGATCGCCGAAGCGTGTATCACGCATGGCACTTAACTGACTGACTTAATGTTCGATTATGGATCTAACAGGAAAATTTGCAAGGTCATCATTAGGACTATCCTGATTGTTGGGACCTGAAAATTTATTCTTTGTGTGGGAGTTTATTCTTGTGACAGATTTTATTTTATTTTTTACCTTAGGTAGGTTCCATCCTGAGGGACGGGCTCCCTGCTTATCCACTGGAAAAGCTATACTTGACTTTTTGTTTCTATTCTTAATTCTCAGATTATTCCCACGAGTGACGATCGACTCGGAACGGCAAATCGGGGAGCCGAGATCGAATTCCAGTTAAATTCCTTGCATTCACTTACGCACAAATACCCTTGGGAAAGGTATTCATCCGTCCCTTCCCTCCAGTCATGCATTAAATAATAGAACAGCTTGGGTTCTATAGCCTTTGGTGACAGCCAGTCTAGTTTGAAACATGATTAAGTCTTCTACTGGAGATAAATTGGGGGATCGGTTTTCTATTGTTATGAAGTACTATACGACCTCCATAACGCAGTATTCATTCATTCCTCGGCACGATTAACACCTTGATTTGCGGGTTGTTGTTCAGAGTTTTCCTTCTCCTAAATGGGTTGTCAAGCAACGAAAAAAATGGTGAAAAAACAGAGAGAGAGAGAGAGAGAGAAAATTTGTAGAGGTCAATTTTTTCTTTCTGTTCTGATATTCCGCAACCATCAAAGCAAGATCTGACAAATGGAATTTAGATTGACAAGCTCCTGTATCGCATTTATCGTCCCGGTCAGTGTAAACATTCGTTTAATTAACGCTTCCAGAGTGAAGCCAAAATGTCTCTGTCGCCCAGATTAAAGACGCACACAGAATTTTAGAAACTCATTTGGAGAAATATTATCCTTGACTCAACATCTATATTTTCTCCCCACTTACGAAAAGTAAAACGAACATTTGAAAGATAGAAAAAAAAAATCACGCATATTTCTTTCAACCACTTTCAACAAATTATACAAGTAATTTTTTATAGAAAAATGTTGGGGAAATAAGATTTGTTATTTTTTATCATTTATGAAATGGAGTTTGTAGTTAAACAAAAGAAATAAACTACGAATTTAAGTACTCCCACTCGATTGCCAAAAACAAAACAGTATATCATGATGTTAAAATGGCTCAAACTTAATAAACACAAAGTTTTATCGTCAAAATGTTTATGCTATTATTAAGAGGATAGATCAAATTTTGTTGTTATTATTTAAAAAAGTAAATAATCTTTTCTAACACGTTCGAAATTTTAATTAAAATTTCATTTTTGTTTTCCGTCAGCGATTCAGGATATGTTTACGTAAGCCGACTATTAAGAAAATGGAATCTGTCGAGTAAAATGATTTTGGGGCGAGTAAATTTTCCCTCGCTCTCGACCGTCAGTCGAGTGATTTCTCTCTCAAATCTCAAAGGCGTATATATATATATATATATATATATATATATATATAGGAAAGAATATTAAAACGTTTTGAGTTTTAAAATGTGTTTTTTGACAATATTTCTTCATCAGAAACAAAAAAATCTTTTGTTTCTGATGAAGGACCGAGGGCGGTCTGAAATATAAAATATAATGGTAGAAATAAAGAAATATTGTCAAAAAATACATTTTTAAACTCAAAACGTTTTAATATTTTTAATATTCTTTCCTATACATATTAAGACAGTATATATGGATCATCACTATGCTATATATATATATATATATATATATATATTAATGAACTTAATCACAGTAAGTCAACATTAATAATAACAAACTAAATATCCGAAAATAATGCTAACTCGAATTGTGTTTGTAAACAATGTGCCTGTAAACAATTACATGTCAAAAGTGAGATTAGCGATATATAGATTAGAAGACAGTTGAGACGGCAAAATAACTCAAGCGGCAGTTGAGATCGAAAGATAAACCCAGAAATCGATTCCCATTATTCGTGTGAGTTTACCTCTGAACACTACTCGATATAAATCTATCGCCGAAGAAAATAAAAAAATAAGTTAAGAGTTTTATGTATACGTTTTGGTTGTTATCACTTACCTGTCAAGACGTTTTTTGTTCCAATAACAGTAGCAACAGTAGAATATACCAAACACGAGAGGAGTATATAACACGAAGCATTATCTGGTTTTGCTGTCTTCGATCAAGATATCTGGACGACTAACTTCGATTTCCTTTCTCTGTTTATTATAAGCTTGTTTATTTTTTGTGAATAATAATAATAATAATAATAATAATAATAATCATTATTATGATTATTATTATTATTACACTTTTCATCATAATTCGATTTATGCTATGGTCGCACTATCTACCAAGTCTGCAAGAAGACATAAGGCAGGTCGTGGTGTGTTGTTATGGCTCTATTTCATGTTTTTTCTTATCACCCTAACATCCCGAGCGTTACACTTCTCCTTAGTGTGTAGGCTGGAGTTAACAGGACAACTTTTGGTATATTTTTGTATAACTCTTATTCTAGGGTTTCCAGGGGTTCTTTCAATATGTTCTTTTTTCCATTTTAATAATAATAATAATAATTAATTATTATTATTATTATTATTATTATTTTGTCATTTTTCATCAAATTTCGATTTCTGCTATGGTCGCACTACCTACCAAGTCTGAGGGAGGACGTAAGGCAAGTCGTGGTGTGTCGTTTTGACTCCATTTTATGTTTTTATATCTCCCCTATCATCCCTAGCGTAACATAGACAAAGTTCTCCTTAGTGTATTGGCTGTACAATTTTTTTGTATATCTCTTAAGCCGGAGTTTCCAGGGATTCTTTCAATGTGTTGCTTTATGTCTATCATCCTAATTCAATTTCTGCTATGGTGTCACTACCTACCAAGTCTGCAGGAAGACCTTAGGCATGTCGTAGTGTGTTGTTTTGGCTTCATTTCATCTTTTTTCCTATCTCCCTAACATCCTTAGCGTTACATAGACAACGTTCTCCTTAGCGTACTTGACAAGACACATTTTTTGTATATTTTTGTACATCTCTTAATCTAGGTTTTCCAGAGATTCTTTCAATGTGTTGTTTTGTTTCCATTTTGATAATAATAATAATAATAATAATAATTATTATTATTATTATTATTATTATTATTGTTATTTTTTTTTTAATCATTTCACCCCGAGTAAGGCAGAAACGCCACTGATGTGCAGGGGGTTACATAAATGTAAAAAGATTAATTAGAAAAGAGTGAGGAGTACAAGCTAGTTAGAAAGGAACAATAGAAAGCTGAGAAAGCAGGCGCAATGACAGATGCATAGGCGGAGAGAAAGTGAAGGTTATACAGGGGAGGGGAGAGAGCTAGAGTCCAGTGGTTAGTAGATGAGTATTAACTTTGCATTTAAATTTCTGGAGGTTGTAGCCGCCAGGAAAGCAAGAATACGGGAGTGAGTTCCACAGGCGGGAAGTGCGAGAGAGGAAGCTGCAGGAGTAGAATTGTCGTCTGCATTTGGCTAACCTGACTGTGAATGGGTGGGACCCAGTTGCCAGTCTGGTTGCACGGGTAAACACCTGTTGAGGAGGCAACAGTGACTTAAGCGCATCCGAGCAGAAGCCATGAAAGTATTTATAGAAGAGACAGAGGGAGGCCACATTTCGACGATGGGAAAGTGGCTGCAGTCGAGTCGCCAGATCAGTACCTATCACATTGCAGACTCTCCTTTGGAGCTTGTCAAGGACACTGAGGAGAACGGAAGGGGCACCTGACCATAAATGGCAGCAGTACTCCATGCACGGACGGATGGTTGACTTGTATATATGCAGGATGGATTCAGGTGGAAAAAACATCCTGGATCGACATAGTGACCCAACCTTCTTAGCAGTAGATTTTGCTATGGATTCAATATAGAGCTTCCATTTGAGGTCTGAGGACAGGGTAAGTCCGAGGAGGCGTAGTGTATTACTCTCCGGGCGAATCATCTGGCCCATGCTTATTGGAGGCGGAAGAGGTTGCCTGTAATGGTTGACAGACAACAGCTTGGTCTTAGAGGAATTGAAGTTGACAAGCCACTTCTTGCCCCAGTTCACCACAGAGTGTAGACCCGCTCAAGGTCAGCAGCGAGATTATGTCTGTCCGCCACGACAGGTTTCTTACTGGTGCGGGAGTATATTGTAGTGTCATCTGCGTAGATGCCTACTTGGGACTTGATCTCATCTGGGAGGTCGTTGATGAAAATAAGGAAAAGCGTCGGGCCCAGGATAGAGCCTTGTGGGACACCAGCATTCGTGCTGTAGGACGAAGAGGCACTCCCATTGAGAACGACCTTCATTTTGCGGTTATTTAAGAAATATTGGATTAGGTCAAGCAGGCGACCGGTAATACCATAACCGCGTAGTTTGCATAGGAGGCCAGGGTGCCAAATCATGTCGAAAGCCTTGGAGATGTCCAGAGCAACCGCGCGAACCTCGTCAGACTCATCAAGGGCCTGTAGCATGTACTCCGTTACAGTTGTTAGCAGGTCGGCTGTGGACCTGTCAAAGCGGAATCCATATTGCCTGTCGGAGAACAGTTTGTGGGCGGTGAGATGATGAACTATTTCAGCATTGATTATAGCCTCGAATACTTTCCCGAATATCGGTAGAAGACTGATAGGGCGATAGTTGGATGGGTCCGAGGGTTCACCACAATTCTTAAAGACAGGAACGACTGAGGAGAATTTCCAGCATGCAGGAAAGCAGGAAGCAGAAAGGCAGTAGTTAAACAGTTTAGAGAGGACAGGGGAAAGTTCAGGGGCACACCTCTTAAGGACTATCACCGGGATTCCATCGTCTCCACACGCCTTATTATTATGTCATTTTTCATCATATTTCGATTTCTGCTTTGGTCTCACTACCAACCAAGTCTGCGGGGAAACCTAAGGCAGGTCGTGGCGTGTTGTTATGGCTCCATTTCATGTTTTTCTATCTTCTCTATCATCCCTAGCGTTACATAGATAAAGTTTTCCTTAGTGTGTGAGCTGTACTTAATAAGACAATTTTTTGTATATCTCTTAAGCTGGGGTTTCCAGGGATTCTTTCAATGTGTTGTTTTGTTCCATTTTTTATCATTTCAAGTGCACCTATCACTGGCACAACTCTTGTTTTCAATTTCCACATTATTATTATTATTACGTCATTTTTCATCATATTTCGATTTCTGCTTTGGTCTCACTACCAACCAAGTCTGCGGGGAGAGCTAAGGCAGGTCGTGGCGTGTTGTTATGACTCCATTTCATCTTTTCATTCCAAGTGCACCTACTATCACTGGCACAACTCTTGTTTTCAATTTCCACATTTTTTCTATTTCAATTTCCAGGTCTTTATATTTTGACAGTTTTTCAAATTCCTTGGTTGCTATGTTACAATCCGCTGGACAAGCCATATCAATTAATAGACAAGTTTTCTCTTTCTGGTTTTTAACAATAATGTCTGGCCTCTTTGCTTCAATTTTTCTGTCTGTGTAGATGGTGTAATCCCATAGAATGGTTACATCTTCTATTTATGTCACCGGTGCTGGATGATGTTCATACCAGTGTTTGTTTACAGATTTTCCATAATGTTTGCACATTGCCCAATGTAAATATTGCCCAACTCTATCGTGGCGATTTTTATATTCATTTGGGGCAAGCACAGAACAGCCTGAGATTAGGTGGTCTATTGTTTCTTGATGTTTATCACAAAACCTGCATTTTGGATCCATATTATTATGCATAATATTTGCCTGAAAGTTTCTAGTGAAAAGACTTTAGTCTTGTGCTGCAAGAATAAAGCCTTCAGTTTCAGACTTTAATCCAGATGAACGTAACCATCGATGAGTATTAACTTTGTCAACATTGGATTTATTGGTACGTTCTGGATATTGGCCATGCAGAGGTTTGTCTTGCCAGCCCTGTTTCATCTGTTCAAGAGCTTTATCTTTGGCTTTCATTTTCATATTTTTTGTCGCAATAGTTGGTTCTTGGCTTCTGTTTTGCTTTTCTACAGAATCTACTAACTGTTAATCTTGTTTGTATTTACTGCCTTCTTTTATTATTGGATATTTTTCTTTCTTTCTTCATGTTGCTTTACTAATTGTATCATCCAATCCTTTGTTGTTTCTATGTATGTTAGTAAGCCAATAGTTGTTGTCTTGTATGACAATTCCAGCTGAATAAGACCTCTTCAAACTTCTTTACGGGGTATGTATAGACGGTCTACATCAGCCTTTGGATGATGCATCTTATGCTTAGAAAGAAGCTTTCTTGTTTTAGAATAAATTCGCCTGATGTCGTTCAGAGTCCAGTTTAAGATGTTGAAGCTATATTGGACAACTTGGAATGCAAGGCTATTAATGGCCATAACTCTGTTCTGAGAATTCAATTCAGTTTTTAATATCATTCGTAGCCTTCTATAGTACTCTTTACGCACTATTTCTTTCATTTTTTTATGGTGAATGTTTTCACTCTCATTTACACCTAGGTATTTACAAGCTTCTTCTGGTTTCAATTCTTTTATTGTTACAGCTAATTGAGGATGTTTCTTGTATTGATCCACGTAAAACTGTAGCTTTAGCACATTTATTCAAATTGAATTTCATTCCAATGTCTTCGCTGAAGCATTTTACAGATTGCAGAAGACCTTCCAGCTCATTATCATTCTTAGCATATAACTTTAAGTCATCCATGTAAAATAGATGGCTTATTTTCTTTTGGCCTATTTTATAACCACATTCTGTCTTATTAAGTTGACTGGTTAGTGCTATTAATGATATGCAGAATAGTAAGGGAGACAAAGAATCACCTTGAAATATACCTCTTTTGATGTTTATTTCATCAGACTCATAGGTTCCATTTATATGATTGAGGTAAAGGGTTGTTTTCCATATAGACATGCACTGTTTGATGAAATTGATGATGACGGGCAATATCTTGTATATATTTAAAGTCTTTAAAATCCATTCATGTGGCACACTATCGAATGCCTTTCGATAATCTATCCAGGCAGTACTAAGATTTTTCTTTGTACTGTAGCAGTTTTCCAGGATCATTTTGTTAATTAGCAATTGGTCATCCATAACAGCCACGTTTGCACCCTTTTTGTTCAAGCGGTATCATGTCATTTCTTTCTAAGAATAAATATGTCTGTTTTGTTAAAATAGATGTTAATAGTTTATATGTTGTCGGAAGACATGTAATTGGTCTGTAGTTTTTCGGATTTTTTGTGTCACCATTCTTGGGTAGAAGAAATGTAATTCCTTTTGTCATCCATGCAGGAATTTTAGTGGGGTCGTCAACCATTTCTTGAAGTTCTTTGGCTAGTTTTTTATGTGCTTTATTTAAATAATATAGCCAAAAGTTAGGAATTTTATCTATACCTGGGAATTTCCAATTGCGTGCTTTTTTTAGTGCAAATTTGACACCCTCTTCTGTAATTCCAGCCCATGTCTGTTCTGGTTCTGTTCTGGTTCTGTTCTGGTTTATTTTTCATTCGTTCTATCTCTTGTGCAATCCAATGTACTTCCTTACTATGTTCTTTAGGGCAAGCCCATATCTTTTCCCAGAACTGTGTAACTTCTTCCATTCTGGTGGGGACTGTCACTTCAATTCTTTTTTTACCTATTTCCCTGTAAAATCTCTTTGTATCGGCTTGAAAAATCTTGTTTTGTCTGTAAAATCTTGCTCTTTTCTCATAGCGTCTTATTCTTTGCGCCTTCAGTTTTTTTTTTTGCTTTATTTTTTCTTTAGTTGATAAGAATTCATTTTCATTTCTAATGTTGTATTTTTTATTATTATTATTATTATTATTATTATTATTATTATTGTAAGCATTTAAATGTATTGCTCTCCATTTGAACTAAGAGGTGTCGATTTAAAGTCACCCTAACACGTGCTAACATATGAAGTGAAAGATATTTTAGTTTAAGAACAATATTATAATATCTGAATTTCCTTTGCACTAATTTGTTTCTTAATGGATGCTCTTTTTTAAATGGATGTAAATTGATGTTCTTTTTAGCTACGAAGAAGTGATTTTCATGACAATACATTTCTATTATAAAATTTCTCGATGAAGACATTTTACAGGGCTGTCGAATATTCTTTAAAATTGAATTCTCTTTAGTTAATCAGATTTTTCTTTGATGTTTCATAATGACCTTACCTGTGGATGTCTCACTCTGAAAGCAGCAGGTGTTTTAATGAAAATCTCAGAGTTCAAGAGGATTTCTGGCACTATTTCTTGTCGCACCATTTTTTTCTTCGCACAGCAAGACGGAAATGTTGCGTCGGATTGTCATCTCGAAAATCGTAAGCCAAGAAAAGCAGGAATAATAAGAAAATTGATCTGAAGAACGCAACGAAAAGCAGAAAGAAGAATATGGCCTCGAAAGAAAACTCTTGAAACCTATCTCCGAACGCTAGTTCCTATTCACAAAGCAAAAATTTAAATCACATTTACGAGTACATGCCTGCCAATGACATTTACTACAAACGTAAGCACAGAACACACAAAGAAAGTCACACCCACTGTGTCCGTTCTCATATTAATATATATATATATATATATATATATATATATATATAACATAGTGATGATCCACGTATCCTGTTTTAATATGTTTAGGAAAAACTACTAAAAAGTTGTAAGTTTAAAAATGTAATTTTTTGACAGTATTTATTTTTTTCTATTATTATATTTGATATTTCAGGCCGT
Source organism: Ascarosepion bandense (assembly GCA_037127315.1). Lineage (NCBI taxonomy): Eukaryota > Metazoa > Mollusca > Cephalopoda > Sepiida > Sepiidae > Ascarosepion > Ascarosepion bandense. The sequence continues at coordinate 3,026,479 of JBBBDQ010000690.1, read as the reverse complement.
CCTCGGCCTTTCATCAGAAACAAATGATTTTAAAATTTAAATTAGAAACGTTTTCGCGATGAGCGTTCGTAGAGAGATTGTTTACATCACGTGACACAGAAAGCGACAGGTTTTTTTAATATTTGTAAACGCAAACCCATCCCTAACAATACCTACAAATGTTGTTTTAAAGAAAAAAGTTTTTAAGTGTATCTAAAAAATGTTTAGCTATTGAAATATTTATAAAGATTCAAAACACATAAGTCCCTATTTAACCCTAGCCTGTATCTATTTAATTTTAAAATCCACTATTTTTCTTACTTTCTGCATGAGTATGTAGAACTAAAATCAGAATTTATTAGTAAACATTTGCAGTTTTCTAATGTGTTTTCCGGTTGATTGAAGTGTACTGCTATGGGGGAATACGGGTTGTTTTGGCGTATGCTAAGTTTGTGATTATTGAAACGGAATCTAAAGCTATTTCCAGATTCACCAATATATCCAATATTTGGACATATTGAACAGAAGAGAAAGTATATTATGTTTTGGCTGTCACAGGTGAGGCGTGGTGGGTATAATTTGATGTTGGTATTGGGTAGAGAAAATACTGTATCGTTTACTAAATTTTTGCAGACTAGATAACGAGATTTCTTACATTGGAAATTCCCAGATAGGTTTGTATTTTTTAGATATTTGGTAGAAGTGAGGATAGCTGATAGATTGGGAGTTTCATTGCATTTATGGGTGGTTTATCGAAAAAAACTTTGATTTTTTTTTGTTTGATTGGAGGTTCTTGTAATCATTTTTTAAATTTTGAATAAGTGTGTGGGAATATTGATTGTGATTAAAAACCATGGGAATTCGATTGTTGTTTTTTCTTTTCTTGTATGTGAGAAGTGTGTTACGATTTATGTGGATGGTTTTGTTTAGTGCTTCTTTTATTATTTTTATTGGGTATTTACATTTTAGAAATTGCTTTGTTAGGTTGTTAATGTTGTATAGAAAATCTGGATGGTCTGAGCATATGCGTTTGATTCTTAGAAATGAGCTGTATACGATAGATTTTTTTTAATTTAAAGGGATGACAGCTGTTAAAGTGTAGGAATTTATGTTGGTTTGTGGGTTTGTTGTATAGACTGGTGGAAAGTCTATGTTTGTTTAATTTTATCATGACGTCTAAGAAAGGGACGGGTGTGTATGAGTACTCCATGGTAAATTTAATTGTATTGTGGAAGTTGTTGCAGAAAGTAAAAAAGTTTTTTAATTTTTCTAATCCATGAGTCCATAATAAGAAAATGTCATCAATGTATCTAAAATAATGTGATGGTTTATATTCTGAATTGTCTAGTATTTTTCTTTCTAGAATGTGGATAAAGATATTGGCATAACTAGGTGCCATTTTCGTGCCCATTGCTGTACTACTAATCTGGAAATAGTGTTTGTTGTTGAATTTAAAATTATTATGTGTTAAAATGAAATTTATTAATTGGCATATATCTGTAATTTGGTTGTTAGGTAATTTGCTCTTACTAAGAAACTTATGGCAAGCTGATACTCCTTCAACATGTGGAATGTTCGTGTACAGAGACATAACATCCATCGTTACTAGGATATTATCATCGTGGACTAAGTTAATGATTTGTAATTTGTTGAGAAAGTCAGTAGTTTATCTAATATAACTATTGTATTGTTTGAACATTATTTTTTATCGATATAATGTTCAAACAATTCATTTCAAATTGTCGGTTGCTTATAACCAAGTTTCGTTAAAATTCGTTAATTTCCGTAACATTTTTACATTTTCTGACATTACGATAAGTTTCAGGGCAGATATGTTTGTTTACGATAGATCGAAAATTGTGTTATATAGGCTTGATTAAAACCTGGTTTAGACTGGAGGCCATTCATGGTCGAGCGGTCTAAGACGTTGCCAGATCAAATAGTAGCTTCCCCTATGTAGATAATCCTGCCGAATGGCACACATTTTCGTTATAACACTTTATCGTAAATAATCAGGCCAGTAGATATAGTTATATAATACTGTTTAATTAAAAAAAACAGAATATTTACTTAAATACGAGTATCGATAAAAAATAATGTTCAAACAATTCATTTCAAGTTATCGGCTGCTTATAACCAAGTTTCGTTAAAATTCGTTAATTTCCGTAACATGACGATTATCGTAAATAATCAGGCCGGTAGAAATAAATATATAATTCTGTTTGATTATAAACAGAATGTCTACTTAAATACGAGCATCGATCAAAAGTAATGTTCAAACAATTCATTTCAAATTGTCGGTTGCTTATAACCAAGTTTCGTTAAACTTCGTGAATTTCCGTAACATGACGATTATCGTAAATAATCAGGCCGGTATAAATAAATATATAATACTGTTTAATTATAAACAGAATGTCTACTTAAATACGAGTATCGATCAAATGTAATGTTCAAACAATTAATTTCAAATTTTCAGTGGTTTATAACCAAGTTTCGTTAATTTCCGTAATATACTAATGTTTGGAGGTACAATGTTATCCGGAAGCCCTTATTAATAGGTAGATTAAATAAAAGCCCATATTAAATATTAGGTAGATTAATTAAAAGCCCTTATTAAATATTAGGTAGATTAAATAAAAGCCCTTATTAAATATTAGATAGATGAAATAAAAGCCCTTATTAAATATTAGATAGATTAAATAAAAGCCCTCATTAAATATTAGGTAGATTAAATAAAAGCCCTTATTAAATATTAGATAGATTAAATAAAAGCCCTTATTAAATATTAGATAGATTAAATAAAAGCCCTCATTAAATATTAGGTAGATTAAATAAAAGCCCTTATTAAATATTAGATAGATTAAATAAAAGCCCTTATTAAATATTAGATAGATTAAATAAAAGTCCTTATTAAATATTAGGTAGAGTAAATAAAAGCCCTTATTAAATATTAGGTAGATTAAATAAAAGCCCTTATTAAATATTAGGTAGATTAAATGAAAGCCCTTATTAAATATTAGATAGATTAAATAAAAGCCCTTATTAAATATTAGATAGATTAAATAAAAGCCCTTATTAAATATTAGATAGATTAAATAAAAGCCCTTATTAAATATTAGATAGATTAAATAAAAGCCCTTATTAAATATTAGATAGATTAAATAAAATCCCTTATTAAATATTAGATAGATTAAATAAAAGCCCTTATTAAATATTAGATAGATTAAATAAAAGCCCTTATTAAATATTAGATAGATTAAATAAAAGCCCTTATTAAATATTAGATAGATTAAATAAAAGCCCTTATAACATATTAGGTAGATTAAATAAAAGCCCTTATTAAATATTAGATAGATTAAATAAAAGCCCTTATTAAATATTAGGTACATTAAATAAAAGCTTCAACTCGGAATTTCCTGAAATTTACTCGGAGTGATATACACCTAATGAAAGTTGGGACGTGCACAACAGTCGAAATGGGACAATAAAGATTAAGACAACTGTTTGAATAGCAATAGAAATGTAATTGTTATAAACTTTATGAAGAATAATTATATATATATATATATAAAACACTATGTCTGATTTGCAACATAATTCCTAAGCTTGACTCACATAAGGCAAGCGGAGGCGATAGAATTTCAGTTATTCTCCTAATGAGAGGTGAAAAAGCTTAAATGCCTTGAAAATGTTCTGACAGAGGGTGGAAAGTGCGACACTGACTAGAAGTAGGCATTGGGATGGCCAAAGACGCATTTCAAGCTAAGCAGAGTATTGAGAGACAGGAAGATTTCGTTAGAAACAAAGAAAAGAGTACTGAACTGTTATATATCCGTCCTATATGAGATCAGAAGGCATTGGGATGGCCAAAGACGCATTTCAAAAGCTAAGCAGAGTATTGAGAGACAGGAAGATTTCGTTAGAAACAAAGAAAAGAGTACTGAAATCGTTATATATCCGTCCTATATGAGATCAGCAGTATTGGTATAACCAAAGATGCATTTCAAAAGCTAAGCAGAGTATTGAGAGACAGGAAGATTTCGTTAGAAACAAAGAAAAGAGTAATTGAACTAGATATCCGTCCTATATGAGATCAGAAGGTGCATTGGGATAAACTCCAAAAAAGATGCATTTCAAAAGCTAAGCAGAGTATTGAGAGACAGAAGATCAAAATGAAGAAAAGAGTACTGAACTGTTATATATCCGTCCTATATGAGATCAGAAGGTGCATTGGGATAACCAAAGATGCATTTCAAAAGCTAAGCAGAGTATTGAGAGACAGGAAGATTTCGAAACAAAGAAAAGAGTACTGAACCGTTATATATCCGTCCTATATGGGAGATCAGTGCATTGGGATGACCAAAGACGCATTTCAAAAGCTAAGCAGAGTATTGAGAGACAGGAAGATTTCGTTAGAAACAAAGAAAAGAGTACTGGACTGTTATATATCCGTCCTATATGAGATCAGAAGGTACTGGGATGACCAAAGACGTATTTCAAAAGCTAAGCAGAGTATTGAGAGACAGGAAGATTTCGTTAGAAACAAAGAAAAGAGTACTGAACTGTTATATATCCGTCCTATATGAGATCAGAAGGTGCATTGGGATGACCAAAGACGTATCAAAAGCTAAGCAGAGTATTGAGAGACAGGAAGATTTCGTTAGAAACAAAGAAAGAGTACTGACCGTTATATATCCGTCCGATATGAGATCAAAAGGTATCAGATACCCAAAGACGCATTTCAAAAGCTAAGCAGAGTATTGAGAGACAGGAAGATTTCGTTAGAAACAAAGAAGAGAATGAACTGTTATATATCCGTCCTATATGAGATCGAAGGCATTGGATGGCCAAAGACGCATTTCAAAAGCTAAGCAGAGTATTGAGAGACAGGAAGATTTCGTTAGAAACAAAGAAAAGATACTGATCATATATATCCGTCCGATATGAGATCACAGTACTGTATTGACCAAAGACGCATTTCAAAAGTTTTCAGCAGAGTATTGAGAGACAGGAAGATTTCGTTAGAAACAAAAGAAAAGAGTACTGAACTGTTATATATACGTCCTATATGATCAGAAGGCATTGGGATGAACCAAAGATGCATTTCAAAAGCTAAGCAGAAAATATAGACAGGAAGATTTCGTTAGAAACAAAGAAAAGAGTACTGAACTGTTATATATCCGTCCTATATGATCAGAAGGTGCATTGGGATAACCAAAGATGCATTTCAAAAGCGAAGCAGAAAGGGATGAGAGACAGAAGATTTCAAGAAACAAAGAAAAGAGTACTGGAACTGTTACATATCCGTCCGATATGAGACTGTAGAAGGTGCATTGGGATAACCAAAGACGCATTTCGCGCTTTAAGCAGAATATATTGTGGAAGATTTCGTTAGAAACAAAGAAAAGAGTACTGAACTGTTATATATACGTCCTTTATATGAGATCAGAAGGTGCATTAGGATGGCCAAAGACGCATTTCAAAAAAAGCTAAGCAGAGTATTGAGAGGACAGGAAGATTTCGTTAGAAACAAAAGAAAGAGTACTGAACTGTTATATATCCGTCCTATATGAGATCAGAAGGCATTTGGATGACCAAAGGACGCATTTCAAAAAAGCTAAATATGGTATTGAGAGACAGGAAGATTTCGTTAGAAACAAAGAAAAAAGAGTACTGAACTGTTATATATCCGTCCTATATGAGATCAGAAGGTGCATTGGGAGCAACTAAAGACGCATTGGTGTTTTTACAGAGTATTGAGAGACAGGAAGATTTCGTTAGAAACAAAGAAAGAATGAACTCAAGATAAGAAGGCCCTGAGGAAAGGATCAGAAGGTGCATTAGGATGGCCAAAGACGCATTTCAAAAGCTACAGAGGTTGAGAGACAGGAAGATTTCGTTAGAAACAAAGAAAAGAGTACTGAACTGTTATATATCCGTCCTATATGAGATCAGAAGCAGTACTTAGATGACCAAAAAGACGCATTTCAAAAGCTAAGCAGGTATTGAGAGACAGGGAAGATTTCGTTAGAAACAAAGAAAAAGAGTACTGAACTGTTATATCCGTCCTATATGAGATCAGAAGGTGCATTGGCGAATTCAAAGACGCATTTCAAAAGCAAGCAGAGTATTGAGAGGAGCAGGAAGATTTCGTTAGAAACAAAGAAAAGAGTACTGGACTGTTATATATCCGTCCTATATGAGACGAAGGTGCATTGGGATGACTAAAGACGGCATTTCAAAAGCTAAGCATAGTATTGAGAGACAGGAAGACGTTATGAAACAAAGAAAAGAGTACTGAAACTGTTAGACATCTGTCCTATAAGGAGATCAGAAGGTGCATTGGGATAACCAAAGACGACGGTGCCAAGCAGGGTATTGAGAGACAGGAAGATTTCGTTAGGAAACAAAGAAAAGAGTACTGGACTGTTATATATCCGTCCTATATGAGATCAAAGGTAATGGGATGACCAAAGACGCATTTCAAAAGCTAAGCAGAGTATTGATATATTGCGGAAGATTTCGTTAGAATAAAGAAAGAGTACTGGACTGTTATATATCCGTCCTATATGAGATCAGAAGGCATTGGGACAAAGACAATATCAAAAAGCTAAGCATAGTATTGAGAGACAGGAAGATTTCCTGTTAGAAACAAAGAAAAGAGTACTGAACTGTTATATATCCGTCCTATATGAGATCAGAAGGTGCATTGGGATGACCAAAGACGCATTTCAAAGCTAAGCAGAGTATTGAGAGACAGGAAGATTTCGTTAGAAACAAAGAAAAGAGTACTGGACTGTTATATATCCGTCCGATATGAGATCAAAAGGTGCATTGGGATGGCCAAAGACGCATTTCAAAAGCTAAGCAGAGTATTGAGAGACCGAAAGATTTCGTTCGTAACAAAGAAAAGAGTACTGGATTGTTACATGATATGCCAGTGAATGCTGGTCCATCTTTTCAAAGATGAAGGAGAGGCTCGAAGCAAAAGAAATGTGGTCCTACAGAAGGATGCTGAGGATACGTCGAGGTTTTGGATCGGATGCAAACGAAAAGGAAACTTATACTTGACCTCAGGAAGAGAAAGCTGAAGTTTCTGGGACATAATGAGGACAGTATGCTTGAAGAATCTGATACTCACTGGACGGAAGAGAGACAGAGGAAAGCAGCGCGAGCCATACTTGATTGGCTTGAGCAAGTGGATTGAGGGGCGGGGTTTTGGAGAGACACAAAGAGGAAAAATGTCAAGAGTAACAAGAGATAGGGGCAGGTGGAAATCCATGATGCCCTAGATGAAGAATATTTAAAATAAAAACTAGATAAGATATCCGCAGACATCGGCATTGAAATGAGAACAATCTAACCCCGTAGATCAAATAAAGGGTTCAACTTGGAATTTCCTGAAAGTTACTCGGCGTGATATTGTTGTGGATTTCGGGTGAGAAACCACACAAAATAATAAAAAACAAAAACAGATATGGAGATAGAAAATGTAAGTTATATTGAACAAAATATACAAACTGGAACACGGTTAGTCAATTTAGAAATACTATTAGTAGAAATCACTATATACAGTCTTGAACTAAAATAGTATGTCCGGGTAATGAGTCTATATCCAAACAACTACATCTAACTCTACACCAACTTACTGACCAACTAAGAAACTGCTTTACAACTCTACCACTACATTTATTTGTCCCTCCCACTCAGGGCAACATGTGACACACGGTCAGTTATGAGTGGGATTTCCGGGCTATATGACCCGGCCAAAAAATACCTGTCTATTTTTCCCCAGTCGTGTTTTGACACTTCGGCGGAACCACGACTGGGTTATTGCTCTCTGCTCGGAAACAATGAGCGCCCTCTACCCGAAGGCAGAGACCTGACAGTGTCATAGTAGCAAGTTGCAAGGCAACTCTACCACTATATTTAGCTGTCCCTCCCACTAAGGGCAACATGTGACACACGGTCAGTTATAAGTGGGATTTCCGGGCTTTATGGCCCGGCCAAAAAATACCTGTCTATTTTTCTCCAGTCCTGCTTCTACCCTTCGGCGGAACCACGATTGGGTTATTGATCTCTGCTCGGAAGCAATGATCGCCCTCTACCCGAAGCCAGAGTGTTGACAGTGTCATAGTAGCCGGTTGCAAGGCAACTCTACCACTATATTTAGTTGTCCCTCCCACTAAGGGCAACATGTGACACATGGACGGTGATGAGTGGGATTTCCGGGCTATATGACCCGGCCAAAAAATACCTGTCTAACCTTCGGCGGAACCACGACTGGGTTATTGCTCTCTGCTCGGAAGCAGAGAGCGCTCTCTACCCGAAGGCAGAGAGCTGACAGTGTCATAGTAGCTGGTTGCAAGGCAACTCTAGCACTTCCGATCTCTGTATAGGCAGGATTATATGTACACATCCGACGAATCCATTCTTGTATACAAAAGGAGCGATCCCACAACAGATATACACCTAATGAAGGATGGGACGTGCACAACTGTCGAAATGTGACAACAACAAAGATTACGACAACTGTCTGAATATCAATAAAAATCTAATTGTTATAAACTTTTCTTCTTCTATGTGCCCCGTAGGCGATTATGGCTTTCCATGTTTCCCTATCCCTGGTGACTGAGTACGCCTTCTCCTGTTACACCATGCAACCTTCGTTCCATCATCCACCTGATTAGGTGCTTCAAATATGTTATCCGTTGCTTTCTCCTGGCTCTTTTTTCCTCTATCTGGCCTGTTAGTATCAGGTTCTCCAAGCCCTCCTTCCTCATTGCATGTCCCAGGAACTTCAGCTGTCCCCTCCTGATGCTCAGTATTAATTTCCACTTTGTTTCCATCATTGCCAAGACCTCATCATTCCTCACATGCTCGATCCATGATATCCTCAGCATCCTTCTGTAGAACCACATTTCAGCTGCTTTAAGTTTTTCCTTCATCTTTGATGATATTGTCCAGCATTCACTGCCATATTGACGGACGGACAGCACGTAGCCATTCAGTACTAGCTTCCTTGTTTCTAGCGAAATTGTCCTGTTTCTTAATACTCTTCTCACCTGCTGGAATGCATCCTTGTGCTTTTGGATCTCAGGAATGTAAATGTATAGAATTTGCCTGGCCACAAAGTGAGGGGTCAGTTTATATATTAATTGTAATATGAAATTGATCCCCCACTTTATATCCAGTATGCTTTTGGTAGAATCAAATTTCAGCTGCTTCAAGTTTTTCCTTCATCTTTGATGATATTGTCCAGCATTCACTGCCATATTGAAGGACAGACAGCACGTAGCAATGCAGTACTCTCTTCCTTGTTTCTAGCGAAATTGTCCTGTTTCTTAATACTCTTCTCAGCACTTGGAATGCATCCGTGTGCTTTTGGATCTCAGAATTATAAATGTATAGAAAAGTAAAGAATATTATGGCACTATTTTCAGCAGATTATTATTTTTCCATGAACTGCACTGAATATAACGATGTTTATCTTATTAAACAATAGCATTCCTTAAAGAAGAAAGACTTTTAATATAATAAGCAACACTAATTAAGACGTTTTAAAAGTTTAAACGCTATGCATTTTAAAATAGATTTGCATTTATTCTCAATATTAATTTAAAACTTAATATTTTACTTAATATTTTATTAATTAATATGATTTTTAAAATATCAGTGAATACACTTTTTGTATAAGTTCTCTGCCAATTATAGAAATTAAATTTTCAAAAAGGTTTTCTCGTACATAACCTTCACGATTAATTAATCATGAGAATTTGTATACAATATTTAAATAAGTCAGAAGGGTTACATCCATGGGCGATTATCAAGACCTAGTGGGGTGACCGCACGTGAAAATCAGATGCGCGAGTAGCGTAATAGGTAAACTTGCAAAGGGAAAACAAGGAGGAAGAAACGCGAATCAGGGTGATATGGGGAGATTCACTACTGTCGGCGCGTTTCCGTCTGACCTCAAGTCAAACATTCTTTTCCCCTCCTCCTTTACCCTTTTCTTCTTTCTTCCTTCCCCTTTCTATTCGTTAAGCTTTTCCTTTTCTGTTTACAAACTTACTTCCAGTTTCTTTACCCAAACACATACTCAAACTGTTGATCGGAGAATCGAGATCCAATCGCACTCAGCAGTTTTGAAAGATGCAATTTTAAAGAATTCTGAGAAGCCTAAGATCTGTCTCAGTTTTATTTGGTGTACCAAAAGATACAATGAGACATTATGAATGCCTTAGTATTGTGTCGTGGCTCTCACCATGTGACATCCGGTCGCCCGGATGTGTAAAAGAAATTTGCGTTTAGCACGGTGTGTTGTCATTATCACGAACTTCGTGAAGTAACACCTACTACTGCGAGAGTCCGTAAATATTGTATATACATGTTGGTTGTGTTATGTCGTGGCTCGTACCATGTGACATCCGGTCGCCCGGATGTGTAAAAGATAATGTACGTTTATCACTGGGAGTTATTATCACAGACTTCGTGAAGTAACACCTACTGCGGCGAGAGACCGTAAATATTTATATTTCTCTTCGTTGTACCACTCTGGTAATAAACTAGCTTATCTACATTTCACAGTGTATCTCTTCATTCCACGATACAACACTTAGGTTTGACAACAACTTTAAGATTGACAAAAGAATGAGTTCCTGTGGACAAAGTTGGAAACAACAGCGGTAAATTCTTTCATTCTGTCATAGGAGAGAAAGACGTCTAGGAGGTTTGTGAGATACCTCATTGTGTCAGAAACACAAGTGGACTTATTTACGACTACCTTGTGTTTACAAGAAAAATTACAAATTATCCAGTTTCTTAAATTAACCCTGCTAAACAAACGAAACTAATTACCAATCACTTTTTCAACATAGCTTCTCAATTATCTTAAAGTAGTTAATCGGTTCCAGCCACTGATGGCTTAGTGAGTAGCGACTCCGACTGACACCAAATCGATCAAGTTTCGATCCTGGCCGAATGCAAATGGATGTGCCTAACCACACTGATGAACTGTGAAACAGGCTTGCATGTGGATGGCTTATATATAATATGCGTGTGTATTTAGGCAGTAAATTTTCTTTTAGACATGACAGATTAAATAAACTGTGTCTGCTTATTTTTAGTAAACTCCATTCATACTCACCGAAAGTACTTGGGTACATTGAGAAATGAATGATAATAACATCCGTCAACGTTACAGCTCATTTCTGACATCTTTCAATTATAATACGCGAAAGATTATCCAGGAGTATGAACGGATTTTATTAAAAATAAGCAGACACAATGTTTGCAACTTATTTAATCTCTCACACACACACACACACACACACACACACACACACACACATATATATATATATATATATATATATATAGTCATCCGCAGACAGATCTATTTCGCTGTATTACAGCTCATCAGTACGGCTTAGACTCCGGTCGCTTCCTAACCCAGGATTGAAACCCGACCGAACTGGCGTCCAGTAGAGGAAGGCAGTGCGTAAATGCCGGAGTTGCTACTGTTTACAAAGTCTCCCACTCTTCCAGAGTGCTCAATCAGGGTGTGAGAGCGTAGATACTATAGTCATCCGCAGACAGATCTGTTTCGCTGTATTACAGCTCATCAGTACGGCTTAGACTATATATATATATATATTTAACAGTGTATATATAACAGTATATATATATATTTAACAGTATATATATATGTATGTATATATATTTAACAGTATATATATATATATATATATATATATATATATATATATATATATATACTGTTAAATGTAATAGACAATGAATGTTTATGTTTAAGCATGAGTAAAGAAACCTTCAGATACTGGAGGCCAACTACGTTAAATCAAAACAACCCAGCGATGTTCAAAAAGCAAAAATAAGTTTAGAGTAATCACACACACACACACACACACACACACACACACACACACACACACACACACACACACACATATCAAACTTAATTATAAATGAAACTTTGTCTGTGTGTATGTATGTGTGTGTGTGTGTGTGTGTATACTATAGACTCCGAAACAGCTGAACCGACTGTCTTGAACATTTACACAATTGTACTATAAGCGTCCGCAATTAGCTAGGTTTTGTGACGAGTTACCCCCGGTAAATATCAAAAATCGATAATCGAACAAATCGTGTTATAGAAGGAGTGGTCCAATTTTAATCAAATTTGATACACTCATAGACAAAGACATCAGAAACGATATTCAGAAGTTTCAAAGTTACAGTTTTTACAATAGTGCAGAAAATCGATAATATATATATATATATATATATATATATATATATATATATAAGGTAAGATGTTTGTGTGTGTGTCGGTTTATCTGCCTGTATGTCTGTATTTTTTTTCAGCACTTTTATTTTAGTTTTTGCTTCGGGTGTAATGAAAGCTTTAAAACTAATTCATGGCCCTCGAGATCAGACTCTGTAGACGTTGGCACGAAAGACTAAAAAGCAATAGTTGTTTCCAGTTAAAGCGAAACCGTAGACTGAAAGAAAAATGAATGGCTGTAAGTCAAATTTTGATTTCCTGCTATCGATATCAATTAAGTGTTTTTCGTTGTAAACTGAATTTTGAAGGCTAAATAAGTCCTCTGAGTAAATGGTATCATGGCTGAAACTAAGAACTACATTTATACCTACTTAGAGCCAAACTCGAAGCAAAGACTAAAATAAAAGGGCTGAAAAATACAGACATACAGGCATATAAACAGACCCACCCACAAACATATTGCCTTTTATATATATATATATATATATATATATATATATATATATATATATATATATTATCGATTTTCTGCACTATTGTAAGAACTGCAACATTGAAACTTCTGAATATCGTTTTTTATGTCTTTGTCTATGAGTGTATCAAATTTGATTAAAATCGAACCACTCCTATAACCCCATTTTTTCGATTTTTCGATATTTATCGGGGGTACCTCGACATAAAACCTAGCTAAGAACACTCGTAGATGCTTATAGTAGAACTGTGTAAATTTTTAAGAAAATCGGTTCAGCTGTTTCGGAGTCTATAGGTAACGGACACACACACATAGATACACACACACATACACACACACACACACAGACAAAGTTCCACTTATAAATGTTTAGATTTAGATATAGAGTTTAGATTCTAGATTCTAGACAAATTCATTTTGTAACCCGGGGTGGGTTATTTGTAACCCGGGGTGGGTTATTTACTCCACAACTGTTGCTTAAGATTAGATTTCCTGAGAAATAAATTTAGGTAATTTCATTGGACTAAGTATTACACGACTGTCGGTGTGTCTGTTAACCATCGCATTAACGCCACGTGTCCGTGTGTTTTTAGCACTGGCATAAAGTTTGAACGTACGACAGATTACCCGAGTGCACAGTTCGATAGACGTAATACACATTGTTTGAAGCAAAACTTTTAAAAATTGGACGTTTATTTCAAATGCATATATCCACTATAATAACGTTTTTATTGTTCACCTTTGAGAGAAGAAAATTATCTAGTCGCAGTCCTTTAGTTGATATTATTTTGGGATAATCATTACGCTAACCAGGAAGATCTGCAGATACCTCTTAAATGTCACCAGAACTAAGGAGATTTTTCCGGGTGTAGCTTGACATTTGCTTGTTTACTTAGAACCGACATATCTTTTCCCCTCTGCAACAAACTTCTGGGTTGAATTAGATGACTCAGTCTTTATATATTTCTTTATAATTTTATTTCTTTATTTCTTTTTCAAACACTATTGTGCCTCTAGTAACAATGGCTGTTTTACAGGAACTAAGAATATGTGCTAATGTTTGTGAATTTTCCTTACACAGGGGACAAGTAGAATCGTTCTCTTTCTTTCCTTTAACAAGATTGTTCTTAAATGATATCAGGTCATATGTGGAATTATTTCAAACTTCCAGCTTTCCAAAGAATACCAGGCTGCAAATAAAGTAATTTTAACGACCATTTAGACACTGGTGTTTGATAATGACTTCGATAGTTGAAAGTACATGAAAAAGAAAATAACAAAATACAAATTTCGGACGGCACAATTCTCAAAACATTATTCAAAGCTTGGAGAAATATAAACAAAAATCAAACAGACAGATTTTATCATTTCTTTTAATTTTCTTTTCTAATCATTTCACCCCAAGCAAGGCAGAACTGCCACTGGTGCCTAGGGGTTTACAGAATAGCTGGGGGATGAGAAAAGGGAACAAGTTACAGATGTGTCAGAGAATGAGTAAGAAAAGGTGAGATTGCAGGTGTGAAGAGAGCTGCATGTGAATGGAGTTGAAAAGTAGGAGGACATGATACAAGGGTTGTCATGGAAAGGATGTGAGTCAAGAAGATAAGACATGGAAATTGACTTTGCATTTAAATTCTTAGAGATTGTAGCTGTCAGGGAAGCAAGTATATGGAAGGGAATTCCTCAGGCGAGAAGGGCGAGCAAGAAAGCCGAGAGTAGAAGTTGCTCTGTAAAATGTGTTAAGTAACAGCAAGCTCATCAATCCCTACTTTAATCAATGAACTTGGGGTTCCTCACATCTTAAATAGACAAGGTTAAATGTTTGCTCACAGATTCCCTACCAATTCAGCATTTGGCGTCTCCTATAAAGATGGAAGAAATGATTTCTGTAGGCAATACAAGCTGAGCAAGCAGGGGAGAACCAGGAGGACGAATGGGTTTTAAGTCGTAACTTCCTGACTGGGATGAAAGCATCGATGCCAGTTTTAACCCACGAAGACATCTCAGGCGCACAGTCTTCAACGGGAAGGAAAAACTTTGTTCTAATGAACATCACACAAGAAATTGCGGAACGACTTTCAGTGTTCTCTTTGGTAGCAGTAAGATATTCTGCTGGTCTTGCGCTGATTACGAGCAGAGGCAAAAAGGCGCCTCTTATGGTCAGATGCATGGCTTTAATAAAGCTGAAAGAAATGATTCCTGTGGGTAATAGTTCCCAAGCAAGTAGGGGAAAATAAGGGGGATGAATGGGGTTTGTTGTAACTTTCTAGCTACGATGAAAGCATCGATGATAGCTTTAACCCAAGCGCAGAGCTCGGATGCACAGTCTTCAACGGGAAGACTGAAAACTTTGTTCCAATGAACATCACACAGGAAATCGTAGAACAACTCCCAGTCTGCTCTTTGGTAGCAGTAAGATATTCTTCTGGTTTGGGGTTCGTGGAAGAATGGGATGTGAAAGGAGATATTAACGGAAACTGCAGCATGATCAGAGTTGTCAAGATGATAAACTAACCAAAAAAAAGTTAACTATCCAGATGTTACACTAGACTTACGTAAAGCATAATGCTAACCCTATTTCCATATATCTTAAATTAAATCACCCACCGTTTATAATAGACACATACCATATTCCATTGAACACGGAATAAGCAACATTTTCTCAATTGAGAAGATTTTTATAAATACAGGCAATACTACAATAATGCCCTAAAACAGCGGCTATAAATGCAATGATATTCAATATGATAAGCATAATAATAATAATAATAATAATAATAATAATAATAGAAACAGTAAAATAATTTTGTACAATCCACCATTTAACTTAATCGTTAGTACTAAGTCAGGCAATAAATTCCTTAATCTAGTTCAGAAACCCTTCCCAACTAATAACCCTTAATAATAATAAACTATAACTTAGTTATTGCTACACTGATAATCTTAAAATGATACTGTTGGGGAGTCACCCTTTTCAAACGCTCTATGGACTCTTCCATGGTATACAAATAACCCTTGCTACACAGAACGGGTTATTGCTGTTGTTAAAGTTGGTGTTTGTCAGAGCAGTTGAACCGCCGCTCGTTGGTCAGCAAGAATATAGACTATTGCCCGGATTTACTTCTTGTATATATTTGACACCTGCTAACAAGTATTCCTGAATCTACTAACCGTGTACAGGTTGTATATCTTTTGTTCAATATACTTACCATTTCCCTCTCATATATGTTTTTGGTATTATTATATTGTGTGGTTTTCTAAACAAGAATCCACAACAGATACTAAACCACAACAAAAAGATTCTAAAACAATATAACAAAATTAACAATCGTAACCACCCGATTATAAATACCGACAATAATAATACTTGCAGTTGTTGTAACCAAATGTTTCTGATGTTGTGATTTATACAGAATTCTTTTGATTTTAATCAGAATTTTCCTCAAGGGTTCTTGTGAATTAGAGGTTAGTAAGTGTGCGTTGTAGTGCAAGGATGTGCGTTGTGGTGCAGTGGATATCGGAACTTGGAACGGCAAATCGGGGAGCCGAGTAGAATTCTAGTTGAATTCCTTGCATTCACTTGCGCACAAATACCCTTGGGAAAGGTATTAATCCGTCTCTTCCCTCCAGTTATGGATTAAATAATAGAACAGATTGGTTTCTATAGCCTTGGTCGGCAACCAGTCTACCGCAGAAAGCAATGGCAACCTACTTCAGGATAATCTTCTGTCCAATCAGTCATGTCTATTTTGAGAAATGGTTGCCCAAAGCGTGTATCAAGTATAGCCGTCAGGAAAGCAAGAATATGGGAGCGAGTTCCACAGGCGGGAAGTGCGAGAGAAGAAGCTGCAAGAGTAGAATTGTCGTCTGCATTTGGTTAATCTGTGAATGGGTGGCACCCAGTTGCCAATCTGGTTGCACGAGTAAACACCTGTTGCAGAGGCACCAGTGACTTAAGTTCGTTGGGGCAGAAGCCATGAAAGTGTTTATATAACAGACAAAGGGAGGCCACATCTCGTCGGTGGGGAAGTTGCTGTAGTCGAGCCGCCAAGTCGGTACCTATCACATTACTGATTCTTCTTTGGAGCCTGTCGAGAACACTGAGATGAACAGCAGGGGCGCCTGACCATATATGGCAGCAGTATTCCATGGACGGACGAATAGTTGGTTTGTATATATAGAGGATGTATTCAGGCGGAAAAAACATCCTGGCCCTACACAGTAACCGAACATTCTTAGCAGTGGATTTAGCTATGGACTAAATTTAGTGGTTCCATTTCAGATCAGAAAAGAGGTAAATCCGAGGAGGCGCAGTGTATTGCTCTCAGGGAGACTCACTTGGTCCATGCTTATGGGAGGCAGGAGAGGTTTCCTGTGATGATTGAGAGACAACAGCTTGGTCTTAGTTACATTGAAATTGACAAGCCACTTCTTGCCCCAATTCACCAGAGTGTACACCCCGTTTAAGGTCAGCAGCGAGATTATATTTGTCCGCCACGCCGGGTTTCTTACTGATGCGGGAGTAAATTGTGGTGTCATTTGCGTAGATGCCTACTTGGTTCTTGATCTCATCTGGGAGGTCATTTATGAAAATAAGGAAGAGCGTCGGGCCCAGGATAGAGCCCTGCGGGATACCAGCATCTGTGCTGTAGGATGTAGAGGCATGCCCATTCAAAACCACCTTCATTTTGTGGTTATTTAAAAATGATTGGATTAGATCAAGCAAGCGTCCGGTAACACCGTTACCCCGAAGCTTGCATAGGAGGCCAGAGTGCCAAACCCAGTCAAAAGCCTTGGAGCTGGCAAAGCGGAAGCCATACTGCCTGTCAGAATAGAGTTTGTGGGCCGTAAGATGTTGAACTATTTCAGTATTCATTATGGCCTCGAATACTTTTCCTGAAATTGGTAGAAGGCTGATAAGGCGATAATTGGATGGGTCCGAAGGTTCACCACAATTCTTAAATAGAGGAACGGCTGAAGAGAACTTCCAGCATGCAGGAAAACAGGAAGCAGAAAGGCAGTAGTTATACAGTTTAGAGAGAACAAGGGAGAGTTCAGGAGCATATTTCTTAACGACTATCACCGGATATGAACAGAATGAGATAGATAGATAGATAGATAGATAGATAGATAGATAGATAGATAGATAGATATGAACAGACTGAGATAGATAGATAGATAGATAGATAGATAGATAGATAGATAGATAGATAGATAGATAGATAGATATGAACAGACTGAGATAGATAGATAGATAGATAGATAGATAGATAGATAGAACAGACTGAGATAGATAGATAGATAGATAGATAGATAGATAGATAGATAGATATGAACAGATATGAACAGACTGAGATAGATAGATAGATAGAGAGAGAGAGAGAGAGAGAGAGAGATTTGAAAGGAGGTATTTACACTATATATCATTCGGATTATTATATCATTCGGCTGTTGTCCTCATCTTTATTGCCATATTCACGCAGTTTTAAGATCAGGCATGCCTAATCATATACGGAATACCGATTGAGAAATGGAGATCACCGTTCCCTGTGTGATGAAACTGAAATGATAGACAGAGAACATCAGTGAGAAATACAAAAGCTTAAGGAATCAGCACATATGCTATGCCAAAAAGTCTCTTAAGCCAGCAACGTATAGACATGAATACAACATAGAAACTAGTAATAGTAAGCGCTAGAAAGAAGCACAATAAGTGTGGTTTCAATACCTGACCACAGCAGAGAGAAAGTAAAAATTGGAGAGTTTAGTTACTAAAGGTAATTATCGAAAAGTAAGATATCCAGAAAAAAACATGGCGCATGGAACTAAAACAATCATTTTTTGTTGGCGGTGGTGGACATAATAAAGTGTTTGGTTTAAAATTCCAACGTATAACACCTGGTGAAACGTCGTGTATATGGCAATAAAGATGAGAAAACCAGTCTAAATTATGCAAATTATGTAAATGTAAACATCAGGTCATAAAACGGTGCCTACTACCATTCTGACGGAAATGCAATAATGCCAAACCCTGCCACGGGATAACGCGCACATGTTAAAGCATGAATTAAAGCAGACAGATATATCATCAAATCGTAAAACGCTATCACTTTAAAAAAGAGGCCATATCCTACTACTGCGCAAACTTATATAAACACACACACATATACATGAACTGACCACTTATAGTCACACACACACACACACACACACACACACACACACACACACACACACACACATGCTCTTTACAACTAACGATAGCAGTAGCAGCGAAACAGGACCATTAGTTTAAAGGCACGGTCCAAAAGCGGATGAGTGAAACGAAGCTCTCCTATCATTCTGAAGATGAGATTCTAATCTCGAAATATTAATGAATAATAAATGGGTAATACCCAACACCTTTTTTATTTTCCTTTATTATACTAAACCCATGCACAATGTAAGTCGTGTACGCACATACACACACGCGCGTGCGAGCACACACACACACACACACACACACACATATATATATATATATATATATATATATATATATATTGTATTTTCATTTCTAGATATTAGTGTCAGTACGAAAAGCAAATTAATATCGAGCATCAGAAAGAAACAACTAAAGTTCCTGGGACATGCAATAAGGAAGGAGGGCTTGGAGAACCTGATACTAACAGGCCGGATAGATGGAAAAAGAGACAGGGGAAAGCAACGGATAACATATCTGAAGGTCCTGAGCAGAGGGATGACAGAACGGGGTTTGCGAGATGTTGCAGGAGAAAGTCCGCTAAGAGCCAACAGGGATAGAGAGACGCGGAAGGCCATGATCGTCTACGTCCTGAAAGAACAAGGCACATAGAGGAAGAAGAAGACATGATAGAATTTTTTATTTTGTTTTGAATAAAATCTATCAATAAAATAGAGAATTATATCTACTTAAATGGTCTTTAATTGTTAGATCATCTCGCTTGAGGGTAGTTTTTATTATTTATAAATACGTTCGATTTAACGTGCGTTACTCTAACTTTTATTAATAATTGGTATTATCAACTAAAAATATGGAGTTTACTCCACCTTTTCTGCCAGTAGAACCGCTAGGTGGTTCATTATTCAGCAGTCAGTCATTTATTAAAATTCCATACGTGATACTTTTTGTGGTAGACTGGTTGCCCACCAAGGCTATAGAACCCAATCTATATTCAGCTCCTAGCTGGATGGAGAAGCGACTGATTAATACTTTCCCTGTGGTACTTGCACATAAGTGAATGCAATGAAATTTGAACTCTGCTCTCCGTTTTCTCGTTCCGAGTCGTTATGCACTGCATCATAACGTTCATCACACCTTATTCTAATCAGTCAGTCCGTTAAGTGCCATACGTGATACACGCTTTGGGCGATCATGTCTCAAAAGAGACATGACTAACTGGGATGAAGATTATCCCGTAGTAGGTTGTCATTGCTTTCTGCGGTAGACTGGTTGTCATCCAAGGCTATAGAATCCAGTCTGTCCTGTTATTTGACTCATAGCTAGAGGGAGAAGAGATGTATTATATTATTAAGTAGTAATTAGTGGGGGATCAGTTTATTACTTCATAACAATATAGAACTGATCCTCCACTTTATACCCAGTAGAAACCTTAATGATGTTTCCAACTATTATATTCAGTCAGTCAGTTAAATACCATACGTGATACACGCTTTGGGCGATCATGTCTCAAAAGAAACATGACTGACTAGGCAGAAGATTATCCCACAGTAGGTTGCCATTGCTTTCTGTTGTAGATCGGTTGTTGGCCAAGGCTATAGAATCCAATCTGTTCTATTATTTAACCCATAACTGGAGGGAAGAGATGGATTAATACCTTTCCGAAGGTTATTTGCGCGTAAGTGAATGCAAGGAATTCCACTGAAATTCGAACTCGGCTCTCAGTTTTCTCGTTCTGAGTCGATATCCGTCGCAACACAAAACACATCCGGCACATTACTCAGCAGCATAAAGCGAAAATAATATTTCCTTCTTCTTCCTGCTCTGGAATATTCTAGGGAAAACAAAACAACAATATTTCTTTTCACCGGAGGAGATTTCAGACTGCCATGAGGGGTACGACGCACACATTTAGTTTTGGTTTTTTTTTCATTTTTTTATAAGATGATTTCGCTCTTCCTCAATTACTTTTAATTTTTTTATATAAAAATAGATATGTGAAAATTCTTTCAGATGTTGAAATGTATTCTTTTCGAAAATGTTGAATTCAATTTTCTCCGAAAGTTTTCATCCACGACCACATCCATTACAACGTGTAGAACGACACACTCTTTGTCTTTATTGATTCTGGGAGATACAAATCAACCATTCGTCCGTCCATGGAATACTGCTGCCATATATGGTCAGGCGTCCCTGCTGTTCATCTCAGTGTTCTCGACAGGCTCCAAAGTAGAATCAGTAATCTGATAGGTACCGACTTGGCGGCTCGACTACAGCAACTTCTGTACTGACTAGATGTGACCTCCCTTTGTCTGTTCTATAAATACTTTCGTGGGTTCTGCTCCAACGAACTTAAGTCACTGGTGCCTCTGCAACAGGTGTTTACTCGTGCAACCAGATTGGCAACTGGGTGCCACCCATTCACAGTTAGATTAACCAAATGCAGACGACAATTCTATTCTTGCAGCTTCTTCTCTCGCACTTCCCGCCTGTGGAACTCGCTTCCATATTCTTTCTTTCCTGGCAGCTACAACCTCCAGGAAGTGAAATGCAATATCATTACTCATCTCTTAACCACTTGACTTTAGTTCTTTCACCACCCCGTATATCCTTTCCTTTCTCTTCACCTTTGCAACTGTCATCAAACCTGTATTCCCATCCTTCTCTTGCCCCTTTTTAACTGGTTCGTCTTTCTTTTCACTCTCTTCTACCTAATCGTTTTACTCTTATGTAGCCCCCTGCACATCAGTGGGGTTACCGTCTTGCTCGGGGTGATATGATTAAAAAAAAATTGTTAAAAACATCCTTAAAATCCGACAATGAGTAAATTTCAATAATCTTCCAGACAGCTGTGGACAGGCTCTTCAATGTAGAAGAGATTTGATGTGTCACGTGATTTCACCAACAAACGCGGCAAATATCATGGACCAAAATGTGAGCAATGAGGATGTCGTGCAGAAAGGTTACATTTCCCATCAAAATGGCTGTTTATGTAATTGGATCCATGAGGCAAAAAAAATTAACCTAGACAGACGCATTCCACTGTTCTGAACAGAAAATAGTTATTGAAATAGCTTGGATATTATATCTTTTTGATGGAATAGACCTACTTTTTAATGCATATAAAGTCAGTAGTGCTGAGCAATATCGCTGGTTCGATATTGTCGGTCTCTGTTTTCGAGAGGCAGAGAGGTACCCACATGAGGCTATGCTGAACAGCAGACACAGTGTGCCTTCTACTTTTTCCAAATTAGAAACACGGAACTAGAACAATACACCCGGTAAACAAGATAAAGGGTTCAGTTCGAAATTCCAATCAAATGAAGAAGGTCGGAACGTACAAGTCGTGAATATGGCAACAAAGATGAGGACAACAGTCCGAACAATGTAAATAGTGTAAATAATCACAATGCCTCATCTCCGAAATATAGACAGATATTGAAGGTGAATATGGCAACAAAGATGAGGACAACAGTCCGAACAATGTAAATAGTGTAAATAATTACAATACCTCATCTCAGAAATATAGACAGATATTGAAGGTGAATATGGCAACAAAGATGAGGACAACAGTCCGAACAATGTAAATAGTGTAAATAATTACAATACCTCATCTCAGAAATATAGACAGATATTGAAGGTGAATATGGCAACAAAGATGAGGACAACAGTCCGAACAATGTAAATAGTGTAAATAATTACAATACCTCATCTCAGAAATATAGACCGATATTGAAGGTGAATATGGCAACAAAGATGAGGACAACAGTCCGAACAATGTAAATAGTGTAAATAATTACAATACCTCATCTCAGAAATATAGACAGATATTGAAGGTGAATATGGCAACAAAGATGAGGACGACAGTCTGAACAATGTAAATAGTGTAAATAATTACAATACCTCATCTCAGAAATATTGACAGATATTGAAGGTGAATATGGCAACAAAGATGAGGACAACAGTCTGAACAATGTAAATAGTTTAAATAATTACAATACCTCATCTCAGAAATATAGACAGATATTGAAAGTAAATATAAAAACAAAGATGAGGATAACAGACCGAACAATGTAAATAGTGTAAATAATTACAATATCTTATCTCAGAAATATAGACAGATATTGAAGGTGAATATGGCAACAAAGATGAGGACAACAGACCGAACAATGTAAGTTGTGTAAATAATTACAATACCTCATCTCAGAAATATAGACAGATATTGAAGGTGAATATGGCAACAAAGATGAGGACAACAGTCTGAACAATGTAAATAGCGTAAAAAATTACAATACATCATCTCAGAAATATAATCAGATGTTGAAGGTGAATATGGAAACTAAGATAAGGACAACAATCCGAACAATGTTAATAATTACAATACCTTATCTCAGAAATATAGACACATTTATTTGAATAATTCACAATGAATTTCTATTATAAGTATAGATATAATGGAATCTTATGGATTTGTACACAATAAATGAAATTAATATTCAATTATCGTATGAAAGATAGTTTGTCGATTAACAAAGTTCTAATAATTTATTTCTAATTTAAAAGGGTTTTTCTTTCAATACAATTATATTAAACAACTATTTATGATTCGAAACTCTCACATCTATTGAAGTGTCAGGACGACTATTAATAATTAGCTGTATAGCCCGGTGTTTCTCGGGTGTAATGAAAGTTTCAAAACTAATCTATGGTCCTGGAGCTCAGACTCTTTGGATGTTGGCACGAAAAACCAAAAAGCAATAGTTGTTTCCAGTTAAAGCGAAACCGTAGACTGAAAGGAAAATGAATGGATGTAAGTCAAATTTTGATTTCCTGGTAACGATATCAAATAAGATTTTTCGTCGTAAACTAAATTTTGAAGGCTAAATAAGTCCTCTAAATAAATGGTATCATGGCTGAGACTAAGAACTATAATTATACCTACTAAGAGCCAAACTCGAAGCAAAAATTAAAATTAATGGGCTGAAAAAATACAGACATACAGGCAGATAAACAGACATACACACAAACATCTTGCCTTTTATATATATCGATTTTCTGCACTATCGTAAGAAGTGCAACCTTGAAAGTTCTGAATATCGTTTCTTATATCTTTGTCTATGAGTGTATCAAATTTGATTAAATTCGGACCACTCCTTCTATAACCAGATTTTTTCGATTATCGATTTGCGATATTTATCGGGGGTACCCCGACACAAAACCTAGCTAAGAACACTCGAAGATGCTTGTAGTACAACTGTGTAAAATTTCAAGAAAATCGGTTCAGCCGTTTAGGAGTCTGTAGGTAACGGACACGCACACAGACACACACACACACACTCACACACAGAAAGTTCCATTTGTAAATAAGTTTAGATATAACTTTTAACATGGAGTAGCCGTGTTCTTTAACTTTACAAAGACGGCTTTTACATACCTTTAAATATTTGGTAAATATCATATCGGAAACATTGCACAACATGGTTCTGAAAAGAGCTCGCAATATGAATTGAAAAAAAATCTGCATTATGCTAATAAATCGATATCTTTTATTTGCCGTTAGATGAGAAGAATCGATATCCGACTGAATCTCATTTGCATTTTCAAATCGAAGATGGGGGTATCTCTTTTTGGCGAGTTTTATAAAATCTTCCCATAGTCTTTTTTGTGAGAGTTTTAGCAAACTTCATTTCACACTCAGTCAGTTGAGTGCCATGCGTGATACACGCTTGGATGATCATGTCTCGAAAGAGTGACTGGGCAGAAGGTTTGCCCGTAGTAGGTTGCCATTACTTTATGTGGTAGACTGGTTGCCAACCAAGGCTATTTAACCCATAATTAGATGGGTATTTTCGCGTTAGTAAATGCAACGAATTCAACTAGAATTCGAACTTAGCTCTCCTATTTCTCGGTCTGAGTCGATATCCACTATATCACAATACACATCCACTCTATCGGTTGTATAAAATATGAAACAGAAAAAAAATAAAATGTCGGTTTTTTTTTTTTATGAAGCCTGATATAGCAAGACTGTTTGATGTTAATTTTAATGAGATTTTAATACTTTCTAGCCTTCTGGCACAAATGGCCTTTTGCCAAACATTGCTTCACTAAACCAATGGTGATGTCTAGCTGTTGTGCTGTTGTGTTGAGGGATTTTGCTAGTTATTATGTTTCGGGCCGTTTTGGGAGTGAATCGCAAAAGACATGCATGTTGAAGTGCCGAAAGAGTAATTCACAATGTTTGAGTGTCGAAAAGAATTTGCACAAAAAAAAATAATATCCTTCGGCGTCGTGATTAAAAACTGGCAGTTTCGAGAACAAATCTCGATTTGTTCGCTTTTATGAGAAGTAATATGACATCGGTGTGGCTTCTCCTCTCTTTGCAGAAGCCTTTCCGTCAAACCAAAGAAGTGCCTTGTTTCGTTGACTATTTATTTTTTAAATCCTTAATATATTTGCCAGGTAATTAGGATTTAAAACCAAATCTACTTTTTAAGAAATCTCAGGATGATTTTGTTTCGAAAAGAGGTCCGTTACCATAGTAATACACAACTCTAAACTGAATTCTAAGTTTGTCTATATTTCTGAGATTATAACGTATTTACACTATTTACATTATTCGGACTATTACTCTCATCTTTGTTGCCATTTGTACGACGTTTCGGCCGTTGTACGCTCCGGTCTTCTTCAGGTGCTAGGAATTTCGAACCGAACCCTAGAAAAACCATTAACATAAAAAATATACGACAATTCTACTCCTGCAGCTTCCTCTATCGCACTTCCCGCCTGTGGAACTCGCTCCCGTATTCTTGCTTTCCTGACGGCTACGACCTCCAGAAATTTAAATGCAAAGTCAATACTCATCTACTAACCACTGGCCTCTAGCTCTCTCCCCTCCCCTGTATAACCTTCCCTTTCTCTCCACCTATGTATCTGTCATCGCACCTGCTTTCTCAGCTTTCTATTGTTCCTTTCTAACTAGTTTGTACTCCTCACTCTTTTCTAATTAATCTTTTTACATTTATGTAACCCCCTGCACATCAGTGGCGTTTCCGTGAAATGATGATAAAAAAAATATGAATTCTGATAAAAAAGAATTACTGGACATTAGTTTTATAAGTCCCAAAATTCAGTTGTTCTTAAGTACACATGGCCATTGAATATAGACGTTGATCAGTTCTTGTGACTTGACCCAAAGAGTTGTGAGTTTAATACCAGGCTACAGAGTGGTGAACAAGTAACTTGCAGGGTTAGAGGGAAATAACTCATGACTTTCAATCGGGGCATTACTACACAAAGAATGGGAATGATATACCCCAGTGATTGTAATAAAAGTTTCGATTCGAAATTCCTAGCAACTGAAGAAAGACGGAGCGTACAACAGCCGAAACGTCGTACAAATAATACCAAAGACGAGGACAATAGTCCGAATAATGTAAATACTGTGAAGTCTAAATACTCAGGTATAGGATAATAGCAAGCTACACTGATTGGCTATTAGTTGGGTTTTCAATCTTAACTACTCCATATTTACTGGATTAAAAATTGGAGAGCCGAGTTCGAATTCTAGTCGAATATATTACATTCACTTACGTGCTAATTCCTTTGGGAAAGGTATGAATCTATCTTTTCTCCTCTAGATATCAGTAAATAGAAGGACAGAGTTGATTTTATAGTGAGGTGATGACCAGGATGTACGTTGTGGTGCAGTGGATATCGGCTCGGAACGAGAAATCGGGGAGCCGAGTTCGAATTCCAGTTGAATTCATTGCATTCACTTACGCGCAAATACCCTTGGGAAAGGTATTAATCCGTCTCTTCCTTCCAGTTATGGGTTAAATAACAGGACAGAATGGGTTCTATAGCCTTGGTCGGCAACCAGTCTACCGCAGAAAGCAATGGCAACCTACTGCGGGATACATCTTCTGCCCAGTCATGTCTCTTTTGAGACATGATCGCCCAAGCGTGTTTCACGTATGGCACTTAACTGACTGACTGATGACCAGTTTACTGCGGGAAAATCTTCACGCCTCATGCGATTGGGGACTGGAGTCAAAAAGTCCCCATCAAAATTGCCCAGGGAGAATACCACCACAAATAGTAATTACTCAGCGCTTAGACCTTGTGTCAGACTAGACTGTTTAATAAAAGATGACTCTTTCACCAATGTTATCCAATATCTGGGTTGGGGATGCTCATTTCTTTCTTCCAGACGTCAATTTATCTTAATGCGTTTCCTTTGGCGTCCCATATTATATTACAGTAAAATTAATTGCTTTTCTTAGCGTCTGATTTATGTTTTGTTTCTTCTTTTCATTTCTGAGTTGGCAAAGTATTCGTCTAGTTGTTTTGGAAAGTGTGGTTTGAAAACTTGTTTTTTTTTTTTTTCTATCATTTTCTTCTTTCGTCATTCGCCGATTTTAAAATATTTCTTCCATCGTTGTGGGTATTTGATATTGTTTTACTCGCTATCTGTCCCATCGTATGGTTTGTCATCTGTTATAGCGAGAGATGTCTTTCACTATTTTTATTTTTATTTATTTATTTTTTTTGCATGTCTGTATTTTTGATCTAATTTGTCAGGTTAGCTTGCTGTACGTGTTGCCATAATTTCCTTCGCTGTTAAGGTCCCTTAAAAATGCCAACTGTATGTCGGCTGACACTAAAATCAAACAGGTACAGAAGTTTAAATACATGGAAAGCATTCTATTAGTGGATGAAAAGTGCGACACTGAGCATGGCCAAAGACACATTTTAAAGGCTAAGCAGAGTATTGAGAGACAGGAAGATTTCGTGAGAAACAAAGAAAAGAGTACTGAACTGTTATATATCCGTCCTATATGAGATCAGAAGGTGCATTGGGATGGCCAAAGACGCATTTCAAAAGCTAAGCAGAGTATTGAGAGACAGAAAGATTTCGTTAGAAACAAAGAAAAGAGTACTGAACTGTTATATATCCGTCCTATATGAGATCAGAAGGTGTATTGGGATGGCCAAAGACGCATTTCAAAAGCTAAGCAGAGTATTGAGAGACAGGAAGATTTCGTTAGAAACAAAGAAAAGAGTACTGAACTGTTATATATCCGTCCTATCTGAGATCAGAAGGTGCATTGGGATGACCAAAGATGCATTTCAAAAGCTAAGCAGAGTATTGAGAGACAGAAAGATTTCGTTAGAAACAAAGAA
Organism: Ascarosepion bandense; assembly: GCA_037127315.1. Taxonomy (NCBI): domain Eukaryota; kingdom Metazoa; phylum Mollusca; class Cephalopoda; order Sepiida; family Sepiidae; genus Ascarosepion; species Ascarosepion bandense. The sequence goes on along the minus strand of JBBBDQ010000690.1, from coordinate 2,998,336 downwards.
AAGAGTACTGAACTGTTATATATCCGTCCTATATGAGATCAGAAGGTGCATTGGGATGGCCAAAGACGCATTTTAAAGGCTAAGCAGAGTATTGGGAGACAGGAAAATTTCATTGGAGACAAAGAGAAAATACTGGACACTTATGTGATATTTGTCCTTCTATATGGTAATGTTATGGACCAGGTTAAGGTCCGAAAAGAACAATACGACCACAAGGTTAGAAATAACAAATATATATTAACAAGAAATAACAATACAAAATGTGGAAGGTGTTAGTATGACTGTCAGTCTGGTTTGGAGTGCACTACTACGACACACACACACACTCTCTCTCTCTCTCTCTCTCTCTCTCTCTCTCTCTCTCTTGAGGAGCGTAGTATATATAGTGTTAGGAAGAGTTTATTCTGAAGTTACAGCTAAGGACCCATGATAGATAGCGAATGTTGGACAATCTCCCGAAGGATGGAGAAGAAACTCGAATTAACAGATGTTCTACAGAAGGATGCTGAGGATACTATGGACAGAACATGTGAAGTTTTGGAGAGAATGCAAACGAAAAGGAAACTTTTACTTGGGATCAGAAAAGACAATTGAGGATTTTGGGACACATAATGAGGAAAATGTGCATTGTGGTGCAGTGATTATCGGCTCGGAACGAGAAATCAGGGAGCCGAGTTCGAATTTCACTTGAATTCCTTGCATTCACTTACACGCAAATATCATTGGGAAAGGTATTAATCCATCTCTTCCCTCTAGTTATTGGTTAGATATCAGGAAAGATTGGGTTATATAGCCTTGGCTGGCAACCAGTCTACCGCAAAAAGTAATGCTAACCTATTTCGAGAAAATTTTCTGTCGCAGAAATAATGGCGACCTACTGCATGATAAACCTCTGCCCATTCAGTCATGTCTCGAAAGAGACAGGATCACCCAAGCTTGTATCACATATGACACTTAACTGACTAAATGAAGGGCTTGGAGAACCTGATACTCAATGGATGGACAGAGGGAGAAAAACGGGGGTAAGCAGCGTAAGACATACTTGATAGGCTTGCAGGTGGATGGCAAAGTCGTGTCTGCGAAGAGATGCCAAGAGGAAAAATATTCAAAGCGACAAGAGATAGGGACAAGTAGAAATCCATGATCGCTATGATTTTAAAGGACACGGTACGTAAAGAAAAATTATCTGAGAACTTTATTATCCGATGTACACTACCGGACACAATTATTAGGCAACCCCAGTGTTTTAAAAAATGATGTATTTCATACTATTTTTTTAGTATTTATAGTGAATAATTGTAAATGAAAATAAAATGGTTCTTTTGTTAATATTGCACAATAACATGTGCATCAAATGTATTTGTAAATATTTAATATTTACCTATATTGCAGTTCCATCAATGAAAGAATGAAGAAAATTTAGGGTAATTCGAACGACTTCATTTTTGCTTCCTTGCCTTGTAAAATTTTGCAAAGTAATAATAAGAAACAAAAAACAAACATCTATTTTCATTTAGATTTATCCACTTGGCAATAAATAATAAAAATAGTATGACATACATCATTTCTTTTTAAAAAACTATGTTTCTAAGAATCGAGATGACTAGCAAAGTATCAAAGTATCAAAGTATCTATCTATCTATCTATCTATCTATCTATCTATCTCAATCTGTTCATATCTATCTATCTATCTATCTATCTATCTATCTATCTATCTATCTAATCTGTTCTATCTATCTATCTATCTATCTATCTATCTATCTATCTATCTATCTATCTATCTCAGTCTGTTTATACACACACACATACACTATTAAGGCTCCATCTCTATCCTGATATCGAGAACTTTATGACCAAAAGCTGCTTGTCTAAAATGTTTTTTTTACCCGGAAACTACTGAAAAAGCAGCAATTTTGGCACTAAATCTCATTACAGTTTAACACAATACACACACACACAGACACACACACAGACACGCGCGCGCACACACACACACACACACATATATATATATATATATATATATACACTAACATTTTGAATCGAATACATAAAATGATTATAATAAACCTTTGTTTGATTAAGAATACGCTAGTTTTCACATTTTCATGTGTGTCGTGTAACGGAAAATACACCGCTCTAGGTATGTTGAAGATGAAAAAATGCACAAAAAATTATTCGGAGAAAGAATAATATGAGATAATAAAATAATAATATGCAAATTTCTAAGTTGGAATTGTTCCATCTTATAAATACGGGTGACAAAATTTAATTTTGATAATTGGTTTTATCACCGTAAAACTTCTAGTGACGCATATGCTTGTCACGTTTTTATTGAGATGCGGAAACACGTAACATCTACTACATAAAATGACTGTGAACTTTAATTTTATTAAGACGTTAACATTGTTTAACAGCATGCATTTATCATTAGTGTCAGTCAACATTGAAAATTTGAGAAGAAATTTTCGCATTTTTGTAGGTGCCATGTAACAAGATCAGTCAGTCAGTCAAGTTCTATACGTGATACATGCTTGGGGGATCATGTCCCGAAAGAAACATGTCTGACTGGCCAGAAGATTTTCTCGTAGTAGGTTGCCATTGCTTACTGCGGAAAACTGGTTTCCAACAAAGACTACAGAACCCAATCTATTTAACGCATAGCTAGAAGGAGAAGCCTTTCCCAAGAGTATTTGAGCGTATGTGAATGAAACGAATTTAACTGGAATTCGAACTCGGCTCTCCGCATTCTCGTCTTCGTTTTGAACAGAATAAACGCTGGGATCAAAATTGTGGACAATCTGTTTGAAGTTGATGATTATTTTTGCTTTTGTCCACGCAATTTCTACAGTCCCTGCAATTAACAAGAACTACGTGTTGTCAGTCTGTGATAGATGTTAACTTTAAATTTTTGAAAATTGTAGCTGGTTGCGAATCAAGAAACCGGAAAAAAGTTCATCAGAGAAACAAAACTTTAAGAATAAAAGTTAAATATTTTTAAATAAATTAATTTTATTAATATCAATTCATTTTATTAATTTAAAATAAATTAATGAAAGTTATAATATAGCTATTACACTTGTAAGACGAGAATTATTTGCCAGTCTCGTAAAATATCACTCGGTTGAGCAACCATGGAGGAGAACTCATTTAACAACTCCCATGAAAGTAGATTTTTTAAAATTTTTTATAATCATATCGCCCAAGCAAGATATTTTACTGCCACTGTTTTGCAGGGGGGGGGTTACATATGAGGCAAGTTATGAGAAAGAGTGACAGGTTATAGGGGGTGTCAGGAGTGGGTAAGAGAAGGATGAAAATACTGAGGAGAGTAGAGTGGACGGAGAAAGGAGCATGAAAGAGAGCGGGTACAGGTTAATTCGATAGGGGATGACTATTGACTTTACATTTAAATTGTTTGAGATTGTAGTTGTCAGGAAAGTTAGTAACCGAAAGGGGGGGTCTACAGGCGGGAAGAGAGAGAAAAGAAGCTGTTGAAATAAAATTTACGTTTACATTTTATTGGTTTCACATTAAAAGAGTAGGATCTCGTTGCTAATCTTGTGGCTCGAGTAAATTCATATATAAGGGGTACCAATGAGCTAAGTTCATTATTTTATATAATTTGGTTTCTAAAATTTATATTTAAAGTTTTTAAATTAAATTCTTTTAAGTTTATATTTAAAATATTTTATAGTTATAGAAAATACAGACTAAAACACCATTACGGCAAGTGTCTGAAGTCGAGATACCAGTGTATGGACCGATAACTTCACAGATTTGGAATTTGACGAGAATCTCCAGATATACAGACAGAGCACTACAATAGATATGGCAGCAGTGTTCAAAGCACAGACTAATAACCTAAACTTATTTATAAATGGAACTTTGTGTGTGCATGTGTCTGTGTGTGTGTATGTGTGTGTCCATCCATAACCTATAGACTCCGAAACGGCTGAACATATTTTCTTGAAAATTTACACAGTTGTACTATAAGCGTCTGCGAGTGTTCTTAGCTAGGTTTTGTGTCGAGGTACCCTCGATAAGTATCGAGAATCAATAATCGAAAAAATCGGGTTATAAAAGGAGTTGTCCGATTTTAATCAAATTTGATACACTCATAGACAAAGACATAAGAAACCATATTCAGAAGTTTCAGGGTTGCAGTTCTTACAATAGTGCAGAAAATCGATAATATATATATATGTATATATATATATATATATATATATATATATATATATATATATAAGCTTTCATTACACCCGAGCAACGCCGGTCTATACTGCTAGTATATTTATAAAGGTGCAACATGCATTCCGATGAGAAAGATTGTCGCAATAAACCAAACTTCTAAGCAGTATACTAGCAATTGATTCAATATAATCGCTCAACATTTTGTCAGTAGAATACGTGAGACTGGGAAGGCGGAATGAGTTGCTATTGTATGAGTCAGTTTTATTGTTTTTATTATTATTATTATTATTATTATTATTATTATTATTATTATTATTATTATGTCATTTTTCATTATAAATCGATTTCTACTATGGTCGCAATACCTACCAAGTCTACAAGAAGACCTAAGGCAGGTCGTGGTGTGTTGTTATGGCTCCATTTCATGTTTTTTCTATCTCTCCTAACATCCCTAGCGTTACATAGACAAAGTTCTCCTTAGTGTGTGGGCTGTACTTAACAAGACAATTTTTGTATATCTCTTAAGCTGGGGTTTCCAAGGATTCTTTCAGTATGTTGTTTTGTTCCATTTTTTATCATTCCAAGTGCCCTCACTATCAATGGTAAGATACTTGTTTTCAATTTCAACATTTTTTTATTTCAATTTCCAAGTCTATATATTTTGACAGTTTTCCTTGGTTGCTATGTTACAATCCGCTGGATAAGCCATATCAATTAATACGCAAGTTTCTTCTTTTTGGGTTTTAACGATAATATCCGGCGTTTTTTCAATTTCTCTGTCTGTATAGATGGTGTAATCCCATAGAATGATGACATCTTCTATTTCTGTAACCGGTGCTGAGTGACATTCATATCAGCGTTTGTTTACATATTTTCTATAGTGTTTGCACATTGCCCAATGTAAATATTGCCCCACTCTATCGTGACGATTTTTATATTCATTTGGGACAAGTACAGAACAGCCTGAGATTAGATGGTCTGTTCTTTCTTGGTATTTATCACGGAACTTGCATTCTGAATCCACATTATTATGTATAATATTTGCATGAAAGTTCCTAGTGAAAAGTCTTTGGTCTTGCGCAACAAGAATAAAACCTTCAGTTTCAGACTTTAATCCAGATGCACGTAACCATCGATGAGTATTAACTTTATCAACATTGGTTTTCTTAGCACATTCTGGATATTAGCCATGCAGAGGTTTGTCTTGCCAGCGCTGTTTCATCTGTTCAAGAGCTTTCTCCTTGGATTTCTCTTTTCATATTTTTGGTCCCAATAGTCTGTTCTTGGCTTCTGTTTTGCTTTTCCACAGAATCTACTAAATCTAAATCTTGTTTGTATTTGCTGCCTTATTTAATTATTGAGTATTTTTTCTTTCTGTTTTCATCTTGTTTGACTAATTGTATCATCCATTATTATTATTATTATTATTATTATTATTATTATTATTATTATTATTATTAAACTTTTCTCTTTCTTCGTCAAATGAATATTCTGGTTTATTTTCATGCTTCAAACTTGTAACAACTTCAGACTACAAAAATCGAGAAAATTCCTACAAAGGTTTACCGTTTGTTTACAGTCAAGTTTAACGTAAGAGTCTTTATCCTATCTGCTCAGATAGATGTTAACATCTTTTAATAAATAACTTATAGTATATATATTTATATATATCAACAAACATGAACTGACTAATAATAGTTAAAACACACACATACTTATTGAGGGATCTTTCAACTCTTAATGTAAGTAAATTGAGTTCGTAAATATGAGTAATGTGGTGATACCGAGCAAAAGCTATGGACCGGATGTTAGCGCTTTCACGACCAAAAAGAAAATGACCAAAAGTCGTCCGTGCGCCGCCGGCTCCGCGCAGATGTTCCGGTTGAAAACTAAAAATTAATTAAATATTAAATTTCCAGTTCGCGGGCCTATTTATCAGCCAATGGGAAGCCCAGAATCAAATACAAGTGTGAAATCCCAAATGATCTGCTGTGATGCAAAAAGAAGATATAAAAAGCGGATACAGAAAGCATCGACAGGCAGACCGACTCGAGGAGAAGAGAGTAATTAGTATCTCCCTTGACCGAAGTCAAGCGGCTACTATGCTCGCTTCCCCTCACCTCTCTTTCCTTCTTCCCTGCCTCAAAAACTACTTACTGACCTAAGGAGCGAATACATCAAAGTCATTCCTTACTTACACGCTCCCAAATTCCTTAACACTAATTATCTCTTTATTATATTGTCATAAACAAATTTTAAAGTCCGTTGTCCCCATATTCAAAGACTGTTTCCTTACATACAAGACGCCTCCACACAATTTAAGCATTAATTATTTAGTCAGCCTTCTATTGCCATTATAGTAGTATCCAGTTTCGGAGAAGAATTACTGTGAATCTCAAGAGTCTACTAACACGCCCTGCACAGTCTTTATTTTCCAAGATCACGTAAGAAAACACGGTTTACTCTTTTGAAACTTATGAGGCATTATCTTACATAAAGTCTACGGCTATATCGTGTTGAATACACCGGTTCTCGTCCGCTCACTGAAGTTAAGCAACATCGAGCCAGATCAGTACTTAGATTAGGAACCGTTTGGGAATACGTAAGAAAAGCGTAAGGACCGAGAATGGTCCACCGGTCTTCCAGTTTTGGGGGTCGGGCGTAAAGCTAACAACCCTGCCCTATAAAAAACAGTTACGGAAACAAAATGCCTTATACAGCATTGGGTGTAAAAGGATGAAATGATGACGATGATCCTACATAAAAATAGCATTACTTTTGGATGCTTCTGAACAATGGAACCATGTGGGCCTTTAAAGAGGAATGCATCTTAACACAATCTGAAACTGCTGCATCGTCTATAATCCAATTCTAAAACATCCCCACCTCGTTGATGTTATGGCGGCAACCTGTGACGGTTGTTTGCATTTGTAGGTATAATGTTGTTGCTCTATCGGCCTTCACTATTATAGGTTTCTTGCTATATCCTGTTTTCAATTTAATACAATATTTAATTTAAACGAAACGTCACTCTCTCACCGGCGTGACGTGGCTTCCCCGTGACTCTTCTATAAACACTTTCACGGCTTCTGCTCCGATGAACTTAGATCACTGGTGCCCCCTAGGTTCGAATTTGCACGAGATACTAGATTAGCAACGAGGTCCCACCCTTTTATAGTGAAACCGATAAAATGTAACCGCAATTTCTACTCCAACAGCTTCTTTTCTCACACTTCCCACCTGTGGAATTCCTTTCCACATACTTGCTTCTCCGAAAGCTACAATCTCCAGGAGTTTAAATGTAAGATCAATAGACACCTCTTAACACACTAACACGCATCCATAGGTCTCCAGAACTTTCTGTTCTTTAAAGATTTTAATAAATATTGTCTTTTTATCACCTCTAAATTATGTTCTATCAATTTACTCAAGTTTGTAAGGTGGGTTATGTGACATCTTTCTCAGTCATTATTGCATTTAGTCTGTCCTATGAGTATTTTTTTTTAATCATTTCACCCCGAGCAAGGCGGAAACGCCACTGATGTGCAAGATTAATTAGAAAAGAGTGAGGAGTACAAACTAGTTAGAAAGGAACAACAGAAAGCTGAGAAAGCAGGTGCGATGACAGATACATAGGTGGAGAGAAAGGGAAGGTTATACAGGGGAGGGAAGAGAACTAGAGTCCAGTAGTTAGTAGATGAGTATTGACTTTGCATTTAAATTTCTGGAGGTTGTAGCGGTCAGGAAAGCAAGAATACGGGAGCGAGTTCCACAGGCGAGAAGTGCGAGAGAGGAAGCTGCAGGAGTAGAATTGTCGTCTGCATTTGGCTAACCTGACTGTGAATGGGTGGGACCCAGTTGCCAGTCTGGTTGCACGAGTAAACACCTGTTGAGGAGGCATCAGTGACTTAAGCTCATCCGAGCAGAAGCCATGAAAGTATTTATAGAACAGACAAAGGGAGGACACATTTCGACGATGGGGAAGTGGCTGCAGTCGAGTCGCCAGATCAGTACCTATCATATTACAGACTCTCCTTTGGAGCTTGTCAAGAACACTGAGGAGAACGGCAGGGGCACCTCACCATAAATGGCAGCAGTACTCCATGCACGGGCGGATGGCTGACTTGTATATATGCAGGATGGATGCGATTGTACAATCCCTATTCAATCATCATAAAGCTTAGAAATTTCATGTGTTTTCTTGATATCAATTATAGATTTCCGTTTTTATTATTTTCTCTAAGACTTTATCGTTGTTCACATGTAAATATCCTTATGTAGAACCAGGTTTCTGTTGCTTCAAGTTTCTTCTTTTTCTTTAAGATTTCCCAGTATACACTGCCATATAAGAGGAGCGATATTAATTATATGAGTTTAAGTTTTGAGCTTGAGTTTTGTTTAACGGCATATCAACCTCTGTGGGTTATTTAATGCCAAAAAGGTGGGGTTTTAAGGTATTTTTTAATGTTCGGTTATAGAGAGAATTTGAGTGTGAATTTTGTTTAACGGCATATCAACATCTGTGGGTTATTTAATGCCAAAAAGGTGGGGTTTTAAAGTATATTTTTAAATGTTCGGTTATAGTGAGAATTTGAGTTTGAGTTTTGTTTAACGGCATATCAACCTGGGTGGGTTATTTAATGCCAAAACGGTGGGTTTTAAGGTATTTTTTAATGTTTGGTTATAGTGAGAAGGTTGATTGAGTCAGATTGTGATAAAAAAAAATTATTTTAGAAAACTGAAGATTTCTTTTAGTTTTGTATTCAAAATTTATTGTTGGTAATTTTTTCCTTCAAAAACGTATTATGGCAATAGTTTTTTTTTTCTTCATAAATGTATTGTTAATATTTTTCCTTCAATATATTTATATATTTCTACAAAAAGCATTTTTATATTTTCATAGTGTTTTGACCCCAGTTTGGGGATAAACTATTTGCCCATATCTGGGACCCTAACAGCTGCTACCCACTCGAGTCAGGCTGAACCTGGGAAAAACAGCAATTATGAGGTGGTTCAATGCTCCTCACAACCTCCCAATCAGAGGCCTTGCTGCTGGATGCAGTTTACCTTCATACTCAGGACCATTAATTTTATAAAAGCTTAGTATGTAATATAAAACCTTGAACGTTGATGAACCATTGGATGTATATTGACAGATACAACCGGCCCCGCGGATGTGACTAACAGATACATCCTGCCGTAGATAAGGTCAGCAAAGTGACAACCGGAATAGCAAAAATGCATTGGTGAAGAGGCGTGGCCACATGGGTGGCATGGGAGTTTGAAGACTATATAAAGCCTAGAATTTTAGCCAAAGTAAATCTCTGCTGGATTACAACTTCCAGATCCAGACAGCCCCTTTGTGTGCGCGTACTTCCCTAGACAGCGCTCCTGTTTTATACAAGTGTCGCCGTCGAAAATTAAAATTGTAAGATTATATATTTATATATACTAGAAGTATAGCCCGGCGTTGATCGGGAGTAATGAAAGCTTTAAAACTAATCCATGGTCCTGGAGCTCAGACTCTTTGGAGGTTGGCACGAAAGACTAAAAAGCAATAGTTGTTTCCAGTTAAAGCGAAACTGTAGACTGAAAGAAAAATGAATGAATGTAAGTCAAATTTTGATTTTCTGGTATCGATATCAAATAAGTTTTTTTCGTCGTAAACTAAATTTTGAAGGCTAAATAAGTCCTCTAAGTAAATGGTATCATGGCTGAGACTAAGAACTATAATTATAAAGCAAAAATTAAAATTAATGGGCTAAACAATTACAGATATACAGGCAGATAAACAGACATACACACAAACATCTTGCCTTTTATATATATATATATATATATATATATCGATTTTATGCACTATTGTAAGAACTGCAACCTTCAAACTTCTGACTATCGTTTCTTATGTCTTTGTCTATGAGTGTATCAAATTTGATTAAAATCGGACCACTCCTTCTATAACCCGAATTTTTCGATTATCGATTTTCGATATTTATCGGGGTACCTCGACACAAAACCTAGCTAAGTACACTAGCAGACGCTCTTAGTACAACTGTGTAAATTTTCAAGCAAATCGATTCTACCGTTTTGGAGTCTATAACGGACACACACACACGCACACACAGACAAAGTTCCATTTATAAATAAGTTTAGACAGGTGTTCCTCGTTTTTTTTCCGTCTGTAGTATACAGAAGCGCATTTTTCTCTGTTTATAATTAATTTCTTCTGATTCTAATTATTTTTCTTAGCTAATTTTTTGCTATCCCAGAGTTCAGTGCAGCACTTTCAAACACTAAGTTGCAATCAATTCCAGGATATTCAATTTGTTGCACTTGTTTGATTTTAGTATCTCCACACAGAAAATAAAAAGAAAATATTCAACATAACAATATCAACTTTTATCTAAACTGCTCGGACTGATGTTGCCGTCATTTAATCAATAAACTATTTCGTGTGTATTTTATATATTGATAAATCATGAAATAGCTAATAATGTTAAATACGCACATTCATTGATGTCATGCCATAGGTAGCTTATGATATAAATATATGAAGTAACCTGATGAAGCTCGGCGAGACATCGATTCCACAAGTTGTTAAAAGCAGTAAATTCTTTCTGAAAGCGTTTGGATTCAATCCTGAAACATCGATCCACGTGTGCTTTCAAAGAATCAATGGATACCTGATTTCACATCTTAACGCCATTTGAAGCGTGCTATAGACCCCCACTACATTGCCGCCCCAAAATGCTTCCGAAAATCATTCACCTTCTTGAGGCCTTGAACTGTGAAGTCGATTTCTAGGCACAACATCCCCGATCCACCGGCCTTAACCATCACGGTATTAATCAATGAAAGTTCGGTCAAAACGTTAAAAATATGGTCAATTTCATTCGAATTTAGTTGTAAATATACTAGCAGTATAGCCCGGCGTTGCTCGGGCGTAATGAAAGCTTTAAAATTAATCCATGGTCCTGGAGCTCAGACTCAGCCAAAAGAATATTTAAAATAATAAAATAATTGTGACAATTTACGTGTAATGAAAGCTTTAAAACTAATCCATGGTCCTGGAGCTCAGACTCTTTGGATGTTGGCATGAAAGACTAAAAAGCAATAGTTGTTTCCAGTTAAAGCGAAACCGTAGACTGAAAGAAAAATGAAAGGATGTAAGTCAAATTTTGATTTCCTGGTATCGATATCAAATAAGTTTTTTTCGTCGTAAACTAAATTTTGAAGGCTAAATAAGTCCTCTAAGTAAATGGTATCATGGCTAAGACTAAGAACTACAATTATACCTACTTAGAGCCAAACCCGAAGCAAAAACTAAAATACAAGGGCTGAAAAAATACAGACACACAGGCAGATAAACAGACACACACACGAACATCTTGCATTTTATATATATATTATCGATTTTCTGCACTATTGTAAGAACTGCAACCCTGAAACTTCTGAATATCGTTTCTTATGTCTTTGTCTATGAGTGTATCAAATTTGATTAAAATCGGACCACTCCTTCTATAACCCGATTTTTTCGATTATAGATTTTCGATATTTATGGGGAGGTACCTCGACACAAAACCTAGCTAAGTACACTCGCAGACGCTTATAGTACAGCTGTGTAAATTTTCAAGAAAATCGGTTCAGTCGTTTCTGAGGCTATAGGTATCGGACAAACAGACACACACACTCAAAGTTCCATTTTATAAATAAGTTTAGATTAGATTTCAAAAAGGGCGTTTTAATGATCAATCTCATATATTTTCCCACGTAGTATTTAACACGCCCTTTTTGCTATGAAATAGAAGGAGAGAGTGAAAGGTTATAAGGCGTGTCAGGAAGTGGGTAAGAGAAGAATAAAAATACTATATATATATACTGTTTGGACTGTTGTCCTCATCTTCATTGCCATATTCAAGACGTTTGTACACTCCGAATGTCTTCATTCGATAGAAATTTTGAACTGAGCTCTTTATTTTGTCCACTGGTTTAGATTGTTCTAGTTCCAAATACCTTTCCTCTTCTGGGTATATCATTATTAGTTATCTCGCTTTAAAATGGTGGAACTAAATAATATGGCTCCGATATATAATCAAATAGTTTCATCTTCAGATTGATAGTTTTTTCTGATGATTTCGGGACATAGGTCTCATTTATTATCTTTCATTTGACATGATTTATCGAGGAAGATAAAGAAAATTCGGTTAATATCGTCATATATATGTATCGTTACCCGCATATATGGATGGATAGAAAGTTTGCAAGCCGGCTAGATCATCCGTTACAATCAACTGCTCTGGCACAGTTATGTTTCTTCAACGCCCACAAAACCCGATATGGTTTATACTGCAAACTTTACTAAGGGATATTAGTTGCAATTTATAGGAGAGAGAGAAAGAGAGTGAGAGAGAGAGACAGCATTATCTTGTATGATCAAGGCCAGCACGATCAATTCCCCTGTCACAGAGACTTATATTTCTGTGCTAGTACAACAATTGACGGCTCCTGACGGGTTTCGTCTGCGAAAGTTAATTCACAAGGCTTGGATCAACCTGTATCGACGATTTCCAAAGAGTTCCATCTTCCAAATTTCACTGACATGGCTTGAGTCAACCCTAAATGATGTCTTCAAAAGAGTTCCGTCTTCTAAATTTCACTCACATGGCTTGAGTCAACCAGTATCGATTGCTCACAAAAAATCCATCTTTCAAATTTCACTCACAAGGTTTGTGTCAAGCAGTATTGATTGCTCCCAAAAGATTCCGTCTTCCAAATTTCACCCACAACGCTTGAGTCAACCAGTATCGATGGCTCCCAAAAGATTACGTTTTCCAAATTTCACTCACAAGGCTTGAGTCAACTCGTATCAATGGCTCCTAAAGGATTCGGTCTTCCAAATTTCACTCACCAGGCTTGAGTTTACCCGTATCTATAACTCCTAAAGGATTCCGTTTTCCAAATTTCACTCACAAGGCTTGAGTTTACCCAAGTCGATGACCCCTAAAGGATTCCGTTTTCCAAATTTCACTCACCAGGCTTTAGTCAACCAGTATCGATGGCTTCCAAAGGGTTCTGTTTTCAAAATTTCATTTGCAAGTCTTGGATCAATTCGTATTCATGGCTATTAAAGGGTTTTGTCTGCCTCATTTCAATCACAAGGCATGGATCAACCTGTGGTATGGTTTGCCGGCACTTTCCAAAGTGATCGCAACCTCCAGACCGGAACAATTAAGAAATCACCTTTCTGACTAATTGACTATGCTAAGATTTGAACTCGAGTTTCATGATCAAAAAGCAAACGTTCTAACCACTCAACACATATGTACTCCGGTAAATAAACAGATAAAAAAAGAATGTCTTCTTTTATTTCGTGACTATTTTAGACAGTGACATTCTTCTGCATCGGGCCACTTCATCAAAATGTCACGAATTCCTCAACGCAGACAGAAACAATCATCTTTGCTCAACCATTTCATCTCTGCCCACCAATGTTTTGTTAACTTTCAAACAATGCTGGTGAAACATTTAAAAATGAGAATTGGCGAGACCTATCTGAACAAACAATTCATTCTTTCTTTACTTCCTGCGTGTCTAGAATTTCAATTATAGACATTTTAAATTTACATCAAACGCATTTTATCGACATGAAATGTCCAAATGAATCAGGCGTTATATAGTATTGGGTGTGGCAGACATGAGATACAACCTGGGACTAACACTACTGTTTATGATTTGCCTTGTCCCCACCAAAAGAGAGCCCGTATTTGCTTAGCGTGTAAAGCTACTGCAGCTAAAATGAAGTTAAAAGAAAAAGCACTTACCGCTCCGACGTAATCTGTCCTCTGGGGGTACTCGCGTTGCATTTTTATACACTAAAAACGTGCAATGCATTATGGGATAACAGGAAGATGCAAATGGATTATGGGTACATGGACAGATATAAAGGCAACGAATTTTTCCCAGTGAGGAGTGAAAACAAAAGACTGTTCACAGTTGCTGGCTGAAACGTCTGTCAGTGAGATTTTGAGACAGAGCTCAAGAAGGAAAGACTTGCTTGCAATACCAGCTGAGAGAGCCACAATTCAGTTGCTGTTTTAAGTTTATTTTGCCACAGAAATGCATTTGAACTACAGTAACTAATAAACTGTGAAAAGAAAGGAATCGATCTCATCTCTCTCGGAAAGGTAAACTAGCTTCATTTTGAGTGACAGCCACTCTAAGGGACTTATACCTCTTTATTCAAACCCTTTGGGAAGGAAACGGGAAACCGTGAAATTATCTTCCCCGATAAATCATGTCAAATGAAAGATAATAAATGAGACCTATGTCCCGAAAGAACTTCTTCTTCATGTGACATATCCCTTCCGGACGTAAGCGATCATGGACGTCAATTTGGCTCTGTCTCTTGTCGCTCTCAATATTTTTTCCTCTTGATATTTTTCCCAAACCCAGCTTCGCCATCCATTTGCGCAGACCTATCAAGTATGTCTCGCGTAGTTTTTCCTTATCTAGCTTTTCTTCTATCCAACCTGTGAGTATTAAATTCTCCAAGCCCACCTTCCTCATTATGTGTCCCAGTAACCTCATCTTCCTCTTCCTGATGTTACGTATAATTTTTCTTCACTCAAGCACCTCATCTTTGCACACGTGCTCTATCCATCAGCATCCTTCTGTTAAACCACATTTCTGCTGCCTCAAGCTTTTCCTTCATTCTTGATGTGATTGTCTAACATTCATTTAAATAAAAAAGGACAGATATCACGGAGCAATCCAGCACTCTTTTCTTTGTTTCAATGAAATTTCCCTGTCTCTCGGTGTTCTGGTTAACGTTTTAACTGCGTCTCTGGCCATGTCGGTGCACTTATGGAGCTCAATGTCACACTTTCCCTCCGCTATCAGAACACTTTCTTCATTTGTTTTATTTTAGTTTCTCCGACCTATAGTTGTCATTCTGGGGACTTCTTTTTGCTGAGGACCATACATTTAGTTTTTCTTGAAGTTTATGATCAGTCCTCTTTTCTCGCTTTCTGTAGGAGGTTCAGCATTTTCTTTTCCGTGTCTACTATCAGCAATGTGTCATCCGCTTATCTTACATTGTTGATATTGTGACCGCCAATGATAAATCGTGGCAAGGATTATATTTCTCTCAGAATTGTTTTGCTGTATGAGTTGAATAGATCTGGTGAGAAAACATCTCATTGTCTTACGCCCTTTTCTATTTTGTATACCTGCTGAATTCACTTTTTATCCATATGCAAGGGGTTTGTTTTCAATATAGATTCTTGATTATCCTAACGTCTTTTCCGAAAATGTCAAGTTTGTCAAGCATCTCTATCAAGTCTTTGAGGCGTACTTTGTCAAAGGCCTTTGCGAAGACTATAAAACACAGCAAAATGTTTTTTCTGCATTTGTATTATTCTTTCACGTAGCATTTTGTGCATGAATATCGCATTCCTCGTTCCGGTATCTTTAACGAATCCACATTGCTCCTGTCCTATATCTGGGCCGATTCTACTGCGCGCTCTGTTCATCAGAATCCGGATTATGGGTTTTATTATGTGGCTCATTAAACTGATTGTTTTGTTTCGTTTGCATCTGCTTAGGACCTCCGGTATATAGCCGCCGTCGTAGATTTTGTTTATTAAGATTGGGTCACTATGTCGATCCAGGATGTTTTTTCCACCTGAATCCATCCTGCATATATACAAGTCAACCATCCGTCCGTGCATGGAGTACTGCTGCCATTTATGGTCAGGTGCCCCTGCCGTTCTCCTCAGTGTACTTGACAAGCTCCAAAGGAGAGTCTGTAATGTGATAGGTACTGATCTGGCGATTCGACTGCAGCCACTTCCCCATCGTCGAGATGTGGCCTCCCTCTGTCTCTTCTATAAATACTTTCATGGATTCTGCTCGGATGAGCTTAAGTCACTGATGCCTCGTCAACAGGTGTTTACCCGTGCAACCAGACTGGCAACTGGGTCCCACCCATTCACAGTCAGGTTAGCCAAATGCAGATGACAATTCTACTCCTGCAGCTTCCTCTCTCGCACTTCCCGCCTGTGGAACTCGCTCCCGTATTCTTGCTTTCCTGACGGCTACAACCTCCAGAAATTTAAATGCAAAGTCAATACTCATCTACTAACTATTGGACTCTAGCTCTCTCCCCACCCCCGTATAACCTTCCCTTTCTCTCCACCTATGTATCTGTCATCGCACCTGCATTCTCAGCTTTCTATTGTTCCTTTCTAACTAGTTTGTACTCCTCACTCTTTTCTAATTAATCTTTTTACATTTATGTAGCCCCCTGCACATCAGTGGCGTTTCCGCCTTGCTCGGGGTGAAATGATTAAAAAAAAAAATTCTGTGAACCTGTTTACGCCAAAGCCTTCTAAATAAATCAGCATCTCTATTCCAATATCCTCGAGTCCTGCTGCTTTGTTTCTATTCAATTTAGGCATTGCCGATTCCACCTCGGTTTTTAATATTTCTGGTCCATTCGTATTTTTATGTATTGTTGGTTGCTCTCTCTTGTTTTGGAAGAGATCGCCAACATACTCATCTCATCTCTGAAGTATTATTTCTAGTATGAGTGTAGCGTCCTTTTGCTTTTATACACTCTGTTGCTGAGAAAATCTTTTGTTCGTTTAATTACTTTATTTTTTAAGCATATCACCAGTATTTGTAGTGCTCAGTCTTTCTTCTTCGGCGCATTTGTTGTTAAGCCATGTTTCTCTAGACTATCTGCATTTGTTTCTTATATCTTTATGTAGTTTCTTGTATTCCGTTCCGTACATTGGAATTGTTTTCTGCCTCTTTTGCATCATATCAAGAATTTCTTCAGTGATCCGCTATTTTTTCTTCTGACGTGCTTTTTTCTTTACGATTATGCTGATGTCACTAAAGCTACTCTTAGTGCATCCCATTTAGAGCTTTTGCTTCCAATTTGTTCTTCGTATTTCGTTTTCACGCTCTCCGTATACGGGTCATTCACGAGTCTAGTGTGCTGTAGTCTTAGGGCTGTGTTTGGTTTCTTTAATCGCCTTAGTTTTGTTCTTATTTTGCATACAACTGGTAGGTGCTCAATTCCGCTGTCAACAGGTTTGTTATAGGTTTTACAGTGAAGGTCTGCGTTTCTCAATCTCTTCTTGATAGTAATATAATCATTTCGGTTCTTAATTTCTCCTCCTGGACTTCTCCATGTCCATAGTCCATAGTCGTCTTGGGTGCTCTTGGAACCAGGTGTTGGTTATTTTCTAGTCATTCGCTGTGTACCATTGAAACCACCACAGCTATTGTGGTGTCCTAGTCCGAAATCTCCAACTGTTTTACCTTCTCTTCCTTGACCAACCTTGGCATTCAGATCTGCCATGATAATCCTGATTTCTTGTGATTTGCACTGTGCATTGGTATAATCAATCATGGAATAGATGGACTCTATTTCTTTTTCTATATTTTGTGTTGTCGGTGCATATACCGCTATTAGCGATATACAGAGAGGCCTTCCTTTCAGTTTAAATACTTGAATCTTTTCAGATATCTGGCAGAACCCCATCACGCGTTTCATTACCAAGTATATATATAAGTCATCTGCTGCTTCACGTTTTCCAGCTGTCTACAATCTAAACTTATTTATAAATGGAACTTTGTCTGTGTGTGTGTCTGTGTGTGTGTGTGTGTGTGTATTTCAGTTACCTATAGACTCCGAAACGGCTGAACCGATTTTCTTGAGAATTTACACAACTGTACTATAAGTGTCTGCGAGTGTTCTTAGCTAAAATATTAATCCATTACACATCAAGCAAGGCGATGAGCTAACCCAACTTTATCATCGGCTTCTTAGCTGCTTTATTTGTCACATATTTTTTGTATATACTCAGTAATAAATTTCAATGGTTTGTCGTTCTATCTTAATATATATATATATATATATATATATATATATATATATATAAACTTATTTATAAATGGAACTCTGTGTGTGTGTGTGTGTGTGTGTGTGTGTGTGTGTGTGTGTGTGTTTCCGTTACCTATAGACTCCGAAACGGCTGAACCGATTTTCTTGGAAATTTACACAATTGTACTATAAGCGTCTGCGAGTGTTCTTGGCTAGGTTTTGTGTCGAGGTACCCCGATAAATATCGAAAATCGATAATCGAAAAAATCGGGTTATAGAAGTAGTCCGATTTTAATCAAATTTGATACACTCATAGACAAAGACATAAGAAACGATATTCAGAAATTTCAAGGTTGCAGTTCTTACAATAGTGCAGAAAATCGATAATATGTATATATAAAAAGCAAGATGTTTGTGTGTGTGTCTGTTTATCTGTCTGTATGTCCTTTATACAAATCCACAATTGTTATCCGATTCTCACCAACTTCACACAAATATTCTTTTGGCTGAGTCTGAGCTCCAGGACCATGGATTAGTTTTAAAGCTTTTATTACACCCGAGCAACGCCGGGCTATACTGCTAGTTATTCATAGTTCTGACGTTCTAGATCCCAAGAGTTTTATTTTTTTAAAATTCCGAACAGTCCCAGCATAACACTCCGGTGATATATTCGCTCATATCCTACCATTCCGGACGAGGGATTTATTCTGAGAAAATATTTTCACTTTACGCCATTACGAAAGAACATATCATTTAAAAATAAAAGAAAATAAGTCGAAAATAATGTTAAAGAATGAAAGCATTTCACCCTTTCTTCTGAACGGTCAGTCTTGTCAAACATTTTCATCTAGTCTAGTCGAGAGTTTTTTGTGGCATTAGCCACTGCATCAGGACAATGAGGTTAATTCTATGAAACGTTTGCAATTAATAACATGAGGCATAGCATTTTCGCTTGTCTCCCGTAAATCAAAATGTTCATAACCAGTAGAAAGTGTGATACTTCTTTAGTTCTCTATCCCAACTTCAGGGATTTCCTTTGAGGGTGAACCCTTGGGCGAGAAAAAAATGAAAATATTTATCTTTTTAAGCTTTCGTGATTTAAATATTTGTTTTAAGAAAGAAATGCAATAAACTGAACAAGTTCTTACTTTGTTTACAACGCTGTAGTGATTTAAAAAGATACCAAAAATACGAGGTCTGATGAAAATGTATCATGACTGTTAGAAAGAATGCAGAGTAAAACTACTTGACACAGACTGACTTTAAACATTGTCACACATGCACACTACGCTATCAAGTTCTCGCTCACTTCCGTTGCTGATAGCAATGCTTGGAAGGATAGTGTGTAGCGTGTGGTCGTTTCATTACCCCATAGAGCTCCCATCAGTGACCATGACTTGTAAAACAGTTTTCCACCAAGTGAAACATTTCGCAGGTGTGATAACTTTCATATTCTACACATTTTGCACTTTAAGACTCTTTCCCCTTTCTAAAAAGAAACACCTGTAAGATCACTGAAGTTAAGCAACGTCGTGCTTGATCAGTATCTAGATGGGTGTCTGGTTGCAAATATGTGATATGGATAAGTGGCGATTTTCAATTCCAGTGTGTTTTATTATATTCGCTTACAAATAGGGCTGAGAAAGTGTGTTAGAAAGAAATGTGTTGTGTCGTGGCTCTCACCATGTGACATCCGGTCGCCCGGATGTATAAAAGACAATGTGTGTTTAGCACGAGGAGTTGTCATTATCACGGACTTCGAGAAGTAACACCTACTACTGCAAGAAACTGTAAATATTGTATATATCTCTTGGTTGTACCACTCTGGTAATAAAGTAGTTTTTCTACGTTTCACTGTGTATCTTTTTATCCCATGATACAACAAAATGTATCAGTAAATCAATTTTATCTCCAAAAAAATAAAGATAAATATTGCGTTCAAAATATTTAAAATTCGGCATTGAATATTCCATAAAAGTTTTAGCAGTGCTTGGATGGAAAGTGTGTAGATTTATGTCGTCTCACCGCCTCATACAGGTTTTATCAGTGTTCATTACTTGTACAGCAGTTTTTCCCTGAAACAATCAAACCAAACCTTTCTAAAAATTAATTCTCACTTGAAAGGAGCAATATTTGAAGACGTCAAAGAAACCCAAGATAATGAAACGGGCCAGCTACAAGCTATTGCTAAAACGGATTTTCAGGAATGGTTCCATCAATGGATGGACATAATGTTTGGCTCCAGAAGGGGACTACTTCCAACAAGATTAAATACCGAAGTGATAATTTTCTTTCAGTTGATAGCATCAAGGCCGATACTTTCTGATTAGACCTCCTACACGTATTCCTAAGTTTAATTTCTTATGACTCTCAACCACTCTGTCCTAATAGATAAGTAGCCCCTATAGTGAACAAAACAAGATCGAGAATTAAAATTCAAATGCTAGGAACTGACTAATTAATTTTGTTAGAAATAAACAAATTTACTCGAAATACAAACTTTGGTTAGCACACAGTCAAAAGCGAATCCAAAAACAAAACTTGCACCCCGATGCGAAATGTTTTTCGGCCAATAGAAAACTAGGAAACATCGAAAAAAAAAAATAAAAATACCAGAATCACATCCGGGAGGGAGTTCCCAAATGACCTGTTCGGAGCCCCCACAAACGAAATAAAAGACGGAGCAACCCTGACCGTCGCTAGAGAGAAATGAAACGAGAGTAATTAACACGTGCCCTTGACTAACGTCAAACGTTCACTCTTATTGTTTCTATTTTTCTCTCTCATCTCTCATCTTTCACCTCTCACCTCCTTCATTTTCACAATTTACCTAAGCGATAACTTCAAAGACAATCCTACCAAACAATAAACGCTCATACATACATACATACGTTTCTGCCTACGTACACATAAACCCATTCTTGCAAGTACTACTACGAACACTTGGTAAATTTTCGTTTTAATTCCCGTCGCTTTTCCCCTTCAAACTTGTCCAAAATAGCATTATTTCTGTGCAACTGTATATACTGAACTCAAATCAAGTGTTAGTGAAGAAACTTCCCTTTTTTATCGAAATATCCATAACAAAACGAACTATATCTCGGAATTTTTCTCCCGTAACTCCCATGACGTCATTTATTTAACTGCAGAATGACGAACTGCGTAGGCAACGAAGTTCGCCTGTTTACATCCCTAACCGCAAGTAAACAGGCGGATGTAAACAGGCGAAATTTCTTAGCCTACGCAGTCCGCCATTCTGCTATTAATTACATGACTTCGTGAGAGTTACGGGAGAGAAAAAGTGCGAGATATAGTTCGTTTTTAAATGGACTTTCAAAGCAAAAAAAAATGTTTCTTTAATAGCTAATTGTTGGTTTGAGTTCAGCATATACATTTGCACAAAAATAATGCTATTTTGGATAAGTTTGAAGGGGAAAAGCGACGGGAATTAAAACGAAAATTTACCGAACACTTTATCGTTGTGGTGCAGTGGATATCGGCTCGGAACGAGAAATCGGGGAGCCGAGTTCGAATTCCAGCCGAATTTATTGCATTCACTTACGCGCAAACACCCTTGGGAAATGTATTAATCCGTCTATTCCTTCCAGTTATGAGTTAAATAACAGGACAGATTGGGTTATATAGCCTTGGTCGGCAACCAGTCTATCGCAGAAAGCAATGGTAACCAACTGCAGGGATAATCTTCTGCCTAGTCAGTCATGTCTCGAAAGAGACATGATCGCCCAAGCGTGTATCACGTATGGCACTTTAACTGACTTATACCCTTAACTTCTTAATACTGTTTCTCATTGAATGTTTGACTTCTACCAATTCATGTTATTCTTTTCTATCAGTAAATTTCTATTCAAACACGCGAAAGATATACTTTTATTCTTGCAACCTCCAATCTTCTGATGATAGAAAATTATTCGAAGTTGTAGGAAGTTCGGTTATGTATGACACAAGGCCAATTCAATAAACATTAACCATCTCCCTACATCTACACTCCCAGCAGCCAGATTTGATAAATAACCTCGAAGATTAAAACTATTGCTACGCTTCAGCGAACGAGGAAAGCACGTAACACAGCGTCTTTTACACTCGCCCCCCTCTAAAAAAAAAGCCCAAAAAAACAAAAAAAAAAACAAACATGATATATCAATTTAATTTTTAGGATTATCACACAGGAAATCTTCTAACAATATGTTTATTTGCTTTCCATTGGCCTAAGAGGCATTCCTTGTGACTTCTCAAGCTAAACTTTTTCCGCTGATGTAAAGTAAAAAAATTAAATTGAAATAATTGCTAGGTTTACTGCTCGGTTGTGGTACAATGGATATCGGCTCGGAACGAGAAACCGGGGAGCCGAGTTCGAATTCCAGTTGAATCCATTGTATTCACTTACGCGCAAATACCCTTGGGAAAGGTATTAATCCATCTCTTCCTTCCAGTTA
Source organism: Ascarosepion bandense (assembly GCA_037127315.1). Classification (NCBI taxonomy): domain Eukaryota; kingdom Metazoa; phylum Mollusca; class Cephalopoda; order Sepiida; family Sepiidae; genus Ascarosepion; species Ascarosepion bandense. The sequence continues at coordinate 2,975,791 of JBBBDQ010000690.1, read as the reverse complement.
TGGGTTAAATAGCAGGACAGATTGGGTTCTATAGCCTTGGTCGGCAACCAATCTACCGCAGAAAGCAATGGCAACCTACTGCGGGATAATCTTCTGCCCAGTCAGTCTTGTCTCTTTCGAGACATGATCGTCCAAGCGTGTATCACGTATGGCACTTTAACTGACTGACTGAATATAATAGTTGAAAACAAATAAAACTTCTACTGGGCATAAAGTGGGGGATCGGTTCTCTATTGTTATGAAGTAATAAACTGATCCCCCATTAATTACTACTTATTAATATTTTGATATGTTACATTTCATCTCTTCTCACTCCAGCTATGGGCTAAATGGCAGGATAGATTGGGTTCTATAGCCTTGGTAGGCAACCAGTCTATCGCAGAAAGCAATGGCAACCTACTGCGGGATAATCTTCTGCCCAGTCAGTCTTGTCTCTTTCGAGACATAATCGTCCAAGCGTGTATCACGTATGGCACTTTAACTGACTGACTGCTCGGAAAGTTCGTTCACTGTGTTGTGCTAGACAATTTTTCTGGCCAAGAATCTTTCTGACATATTCACATGTCTACTATTCGTCCATGAATTGAATATTACTGTCATATTTGGTCTGATGCTTCTGCTATGCATGTTTGTTTTTTTGTTTTTTAGGCTTTTTTTTTAGAGGGGGGCGAGTGTAAAAGACGCCGTGTTACGTGCTTTCCTCGTTCGCTGAAGCGTAGCAAAAGTTTTAATCTTCGAGGTTATTTATCAAATGTGGCTGCTGGGAGTGTAGATGTAGGGAGATGGTTAATGTTTATTGAATTGGCCTTGTGTCATACATAACCGAACTTCCTACAACTTCGAATAATTTGCTATCATCAGAAGATTGGAGGTTGGAAGAATGAAAGTATATCTTTCGCGTGTTTGAATAGAAATTTACTGATAGAAAAGAATAACATGAATTGGTAGAAGTCAAACATTCAATGAGAAACAGCATTAAGAAATTAAGGGTATAAGTCAGTTAAGTGCCATGTCAGGACTAATAAAATTGCAGATTCTTCTTGATAAAATACGATGAAGAATCTGCAATTTTATTAGTCCTGACATGGCATCTCCCGACACCGTAACCTTGCTTACATGTGCCTTTTCTAGAAATAATTTCATGTTAATCGTTCTGATGATCTTTCCTCTTTCGTAATTATGATTTATCTGCGAGATGGCCAAGGTTATTAAGCGTAATTGAATGTAAAAAATTCTACTGAAATTCGAAATCCAAGGGGACGAGTTCGAAATCCAGTTGAATGCGTTGCATTCACTTATCCTAAGGAAAGGTATTAATCTGTCTCTATATTCCAACTATGTATTAAATAACAGGACAGAGTGGGTTCTGTAGCCTTGTTTGGCAACCAGTCTACTGTAGAAAGTAATCGCAACCTACGGCGGGAAAACCTTCTACCTAGGTAGTCATGTCTCTTCGCGATATGAACGCCCAAGCGTGTATCATGTATGGCACCTAACTGACTGACATTGTGTGGCAAATTAAACTTAACACAGCAACAAGCGTGTGAATTGTGGCTCTCCCAGCCGGTATTCCAATCCAGTCGTTCCTTCTCAAGTTCTTTCTCAAAATCTCACTAACAGCCGTTTCAGCTGCCAACTGTGAACGTTGTTCTCAAATCTGTCCCCTGGGGAAAAAAGTTCCTTGCTTTTATATCTGTACTTATACCCATAACCCTTTCGCGTCTTCCTGTGATCCCATAATGCATTGCATCATTTAGCGTATAAAAATGCAATGCAAGTCCCCCTCCTCATTCTTTTATGATGTCTGACCGAGGATGGATTATGGTAGAGCGGTAAGTGCTTTTTCTTTTTCCATTTTAACTGCGGTAGCTTTACATGCTCAGCAAATACGGGCTCTTTTTTGGCGGGGACAAGGTAAGTCGCAAATAGTTGTGCTCATCCCAGGTTCTATCTCATGCCTGCCACACATTGTTTTAGATATTATTTTGTTATTCGGTAGACGCTAAGGTCTGTAGTCTTAAGTGAGATTATCACTGCAATTCATGTTTAGGCAGCACTAATGCCGGCTGCTATAACTATAGTTAGTAATGACAAAACATATTGATCATTCGTTTCTCTTTGGAAGATTTACGTGACAGAAGATTTCCAATTAAATTTTAGCTTTTCTCTGCCATTAAATCACCGACTGATTAAATGACAGGAGACAAACAACCAAGTCACCGGTTGAGCCAGTAAACTGCGTATTCGTGACGCACTATAATTGGGCCCAGAAAATAGAACTTTGCAAATCGCTTTCAAAAAAAAAAAAAAATATATATATATATATATATATATATGTGTGCGTGTGTGTGTGTGTGTATATGTATAATTAACACTAACACGTAGCGCAAAAACTTTTATGATTTGAAAATAAAATGGAAAAGAAATTTTAATTTAAATATTCCTACATTTCTTTAGCTTTTCTGATTATTTATTTTGCATTATTAAATATAAATCAATCCAGTCAGTTAAGTGCCATACATGATACACGCTTGGGCGATCATGTCTAGAAAGAGACATGACTGACTGGGCAGAAGATTATCCAGCAGTAGGTTGTCATTGCTTTCTGCGGTAGACTGGTTGCCGACCAAGGCTATGGAACCCAGTCTGTCCTGTTATTTAACCCATAACTTGAAGGATTAGACGGATTAATACCTTCCCCAAGGGTATTTGCGCGTAAGTGAATGCAATGAATTCGGCTGGAATTCGAACTCGGCTTCCCGATTTCTCGTTCCGAGCTGATATCCAATGCACGACAACGCACATCAGTTCAAGTGAAATTAATAAAAAAGATTATCGATGTAGTCATAAAATTTCTTCTTCTTTGATGTGCCCTGTCCTTTCAGGACGTAGGCGATCATGGCTTTCCACATCTCCCTATCGGCTCTTAGCATGCTTTCTCCTGTTACACTACCCAAACCCGGCTCTACCATCCATTAGCTCAACACCATAAATCTAGAATATAAATGTATAGAAACTAGCATGGCCACAAAATGAAGAACCAATTTATATATTGATTATAATATAGAACTGATCCCCCATTTTATATCCACATTATAATTTCTTATAAACAATTGGCATATATATTCTTCTTCCATGTGCCCTATCCTTTCAGGACGTAGGCGATCAAGGCCTGCCATGTCTCCTTATCCTTGATGGCTCTTAGCATGCCCTCTTCTGTTACACCGCGCAACCTCCGTTCTGTCATCAACCTGCTCAAGACATAAATCTAGAAAATAAATGTATCAAAACTAGTATGGCCACAAAATGAGAGATCAGATTATATATTGATTATAATACAGATTGGATCCCTCACTCTATAACCACATTATTATTTCTTATAAACAGTTGGCATATATCTTCTTCTTTTATGTGCCCTGTCCTTTCAGAACGTAGGCGATCATGGCTTTCCACATCTCCCTATCCCTGGAGGCTCTTAGCATACTTTCTTCTGTTACACCACGCAACCCTCGTTCCGTCATTCACCTGATCAGGTCCTTCAAATATGTTATCCACTGCTTTCCCCTGTCTCATTTCCCTCTATCTGGTCTGTTAGTATCAGGTTCTTCAGGCCCTCCCTCCTCAGTGCACGTCCCAGGAACTTTAGCTGTCTCTTCCTGATGTTCAGTATTAATTCATTTTCGTTTCCATCCTTTATAAAACCTCATCATTGCTCACATGTTCAATCCATGATATTCGCAGCATCCTTCTGTAGAACAATATTTCAGTTACTGTAGTAATATCATGGAACTATTTTCCTACAGGCAATTTACATCTAACCCCTTGGTGTAGGAATCGACAAGTAACACTTTTCACTTCACGCCTAACATGCATTAGAACAACACGTCTATCCTCTCTATGTAAATATATGTCAAATAAATCTCAAATCATATAACGATGTCTCTGTTGCAATGTACCACGCCTTAACGCATCAACATCTTTACATGGTGGCAGCTTGGGATGTAAAAACAATGAAACGACACATTAGATAACTTTTTCAGCAACGGAAAAAAAAATCAACTTCCATTAATTGCAAAAACATGCAAAAAAACACTTCGAACAGAAACCGAACAAACCAACAACAACAAAAAAAACGCACTGGAAATAACAACGAAGCAAAGGAAAAAAAAAGTTATCTTTCACAGAATGCCCAAACATTGCCAAGATATTTAATTCAACCCTTCTATTTTTTAACTCTCCACGTGTGATCTTTTCCTGTTTGTTTGACCGCCATCTTGAATCCGCTACTACCACTCTCTTTTCATAACATTCTCGCAACGTATTTACTTTCTACCTCTATGATGTCTCGTAACGATATTCCTTTAATGGATTGGGAAACTCCAAATCCGGCTGAAACTTTTAAACTTTTAAACTATTCAAACAACGTTTGGAACTGTATTTTATTCTTAACAAAATAAAAACAGAAAAGCAAGTAAACTACATTTTACTGCAAATCGGTAATAAAGGACTGAAAAGGTTTAATACGTGGTCGTTGACGGAGGAGGAGAAACGTTCTCCTGAAATTATTTTTAATAGGTTCATAGAGCAGCTAGAACTAAAAGAAAATTTCAGAGTCAATCATTTAAAACTAATGTCGTACAAACAGAAACAAGAAGTGTCGTTAGATGATTTTGTAAATAGATGTAAACGACTCACACAGAGATGTTCGCTATCTGAATCCGAACAACAACAGCGGATAATGGAACTTATTATCGCCAGCACGCCAATTCCAGATCTTCAAAGAGTTACTAAGAAAAGACGATACTCTAACACTGGAAGAAACTGTTCGTATTGGCAAAACATACGAAGCTTCTAACTCACACCTAAAACAACTTAGGGTCATGCTGAACAATAACGAGGATAAAAGCACCACTAGTGAAGCTATAAGAACGCCAATACGTTCTAAGAAATCAATCAACTGCCTCAATTATGGTAGAAGCCATGAATTTCGCCGTGAAGCCTGCCCAGCATTTGGATCAAGAAGCAACGCATGTCGTAGAGCTAACCCCTGGGCAATAGTTTGTTTATCAAACAAGCCAAAACAAAGATCAAGGTCACAAAGTAGAGACAATAGAAAATCGAAATCAGAGCATCAACCACAACATTGAAGAAACCAGTCCAAGAAAAGGCAATCCATCCAAACAGATGCAGTATTCAACACTCAAGTATTAGAGAAACAACTCGAAGACATAACATTCAATAGCACTCTCTATCACTCAGAGAGATGAAGCTTTTGTTTACGTAAACATCAAATTGCCAAACAGAAGGAGAGTCCACAGGTTGCGATTGAAAATCGATACAGGAGCCCAAGGAAACATACTACCAGTCTCTACACTTCGTAGAATGTTCCCAGAAAAACTAGATGCGAATGGTTTCCCAAACAACAAGGAAATCCAAACAAGGGACAATAAACTGGTAGCATAAAACAGCACCCCAATAAAATGTTATGGTACCATTAATATACCATGCAAATACAACAAATCAGACTGGCATAACAGCACTTTCTACATTGTAGATGTACAAGAGCCAGCAATTCTAGGACTACTCTCACTAGAACAGCTGAATATAATTACGCCTCACTGCACAGTCAAAAAAGATGCACACCAAACTCCTGCAGTAACACCAATCAGTGCAACTAAAGACCTGATGCAGATGTATCCAGACCGGTTTCATAAAATTGGCTCCATGCCAGGGTCTGTGAGACTATCGGTCAACAAAAGCATACAGCCCCATATTGATGCATCTAGAAAAACACCAATTGCTCTAAAAGACAGCATAAAAAAGGAACTTGACAACATGGTCAAAAACAATATTATCAGGAAGGTGACAGAACCAACAGACTGGGTTTCAAGCTTAGCATACTCACATAAAAAAGATGGGAGTCTAAGAATCTGTCTAGACCCAAGACACCTGAACACAGCGCTCAAAAGACCACACCATGCAACCCCTACAGTAGAAGAGCTAACACACCATTTCGCAGGTGCCAAGCTATTTTCTAAACTTGATGCTAAAGCTGGTTATTGGTCTATACACCTGGACAGCGAATCTCAACTACTAACAACATTCCAATCTTCTTATGGTAAGTACTGTTTTCAGAGATTACCATTTGGATTGAGTGTATTACAAGATATTTTTCAAATGAAGATGGACAAGATACTTGAACAAGTTGATGGCGCAATAGGAATCGCTGACGATGCTGTTGTCTATAGCAAAACAGAAGAAGAACATAACAAGATTCTACACAGGCTCATGCAAGTAGCTGCTGGTAATGGTCTCGTGTTTAATTCAACAAAATATTTCTATAAATACTTTCATGGCTTCTGCTCCGATGAACTTAGATCACTGGTGCCCCCTAAATACGAATTTGAACGAGATACTAGATTAGCAACTAGATCCCACCCTTTTACAGTGAAACCTATAAAATGCAACCGTAACTTCTACTTCAACAGTTTCTTTCCTCGCACTTCCCGACTGTGGAATTCCCTTCCACACGATTGCTTCCCCGACGGCTATAATCTCCAGGAGTTTAAATGTAAGGTCAATAGACACCTCCTAATACACTAACCTGCTCCTATTCTATCAAAACACTCTTCCCATCTGCCCAACCCTCATCCTCGGTATCCTTACTCATCTGTCACCTTCCTCCTCACATTGCCTATGTCTAACCACTCCTTCTCTTTACCTTCCCCTATGTAGCCCCATGCGCAATAGTGGTAGTGGAATGCCTTGCTTGGGGTGAGATGATTAAAAAAAATGCGAAATGATACTACAGACGCCACTGACTAGTGCACCTCATAGACTACAACGAATTATAATCAGGTTACAGGGATACCAGATGCAAATAGAGTACATACCAAAACAGGAAATGACTCTAGCTGATACTTTAGCACTGAAAACATCGATACGATTGACCTAGATGTTCGAGTCGACTTGGGGAGATTCAGGAGTGAGCGCCTGAATTAGATAAGAAAGGAAACAATGGCTGATCCAATACTTGATCAACTACAAGAAATCAAAACAAATGGGTGGCCAGACTCAATTAAGGAGCTACCGCCAGCAATACGGTCATACTGGCCATATAGAGATGAACTATCTGTCAATTTCATTTTTTATGGCCGGTGAGAAAGTGAAAAGGAAATTAAGGCAATAATGAAAATAGTACTTATCGAAACTAATATTTAAAAGTCAGTTGAAGTAGGTTGTTGTTGTCGTCTTCTTCTTCCTTGGCTGCAAGAATGCTGAGACAAAAGAAGAAGAGATAAATGAAATTAGCAACGATATTTATGAAATGATCAGTTCGTAATATATATATATACTATAGTCATCCGCAGACAGATCTGTTTCAGTACGGTTAGACTCCGATTTCTTTTTAACCCAGGATTGAAATCCGACCGAACTGGCGTCAGTCGGCGATTCTACCTCTCGGCTACGAGCGTTCGGTAGAAGAAGGCAGACTTTTTAGCGCGTATGTCATTATACACGGCCAATAGCCATAATACTTTAATTCATTATTCAATGAGTGATGCGTATATGCCGGAGTAGCTACTGCTTTCAAAGTCCCCGATTCTCTAGTTCTTTTGTTTTTGGTTTTTTTTTTTGTGACATAAATTTTTGAACTTCCGCCGGTTAAATCTTATTTTTTTTAATTTCATTTTGAGTATTGATAGTTGCCGATGAGATGTGAAATCTCTTTTCGGGATTTCATGTTGAAATGATCATTCAACGGTTTTGAACTTCGAAATTTATTTCATTTTATAATTGGCTCTGTAATTTAAATATTAATTACATTGAGCCCACCACCTGGATCATTTTTTAATATTAAGATATTATAATTAATTAGAATCGGGTCTTTGGGATTTACTTTCCTGCTTTTCCTTTTGAATTAAAGTTTTTTTAAAAATATATATATATATTTATATATAATTGTTTAATACTTAGTTTTTCATCCAAATAAGATTAGACCAGTACACATTTGTATTAAAAAGTGTTATAGACAATTATATTTTAGAACCTTTGAATATCTTCCATTTTTAAACGAGTTATTTTGCTACCCAGGTCTCTACCATGAGTTGTGTCTTCAGGTGATTTTTAATAACCTTTAGTAATATTAAAAATCGCCTGAAGACACCACTCATGGTAGAAACCTGGGTAGTGAAATTACTCGTTTAAATATGGAACATATATATATATTTGGCAACAACAATTATTGACTGAAATAAATTTATTACGGAAATATGACCGGTGTTTAAAGTTTTTCTTAAAAGAAAACAGAAAATATATTGCTCTGTAATTTAATCAACTAAGATCATTACATTGAGCTCTCGACTGGTGACATACACTAAAAAAAATCCGACACCCAATATCGGATAAAGTGGAAAGCCAGAAGGAAGGAATTCCTACCACACAAACACTGAAAGGAAAACAGCCTGCTCCTTTGGAAAAAAGTTGAGCTCTCTCAGGATTACTTCTTGGAAATTCAACAAGACCGGACTACCATGGCGGAGATGAATAGGACAACACTGGAGTACTCACTGAAGAATATTCCGTACCCCCCCTTACACACGTTCACCCTAGAAACTTCTCCTCCCACTATATCCCGACAAATGGAAACGGAAATACTTATTATAGTGGGCTATCCTATGTTGCCTCCCCCTCCGCCTGGCCTTGACTGAACTTTCATTCCGTAGTAATACGACATGAAACAAGTCGAATAGGGCCTTCCGTCTGATGAAGTCGGTGATTGTTGGCAACAACAATTATTGACTGAAATAAATTTATTACGGAAATATGACCGGTGTTTAAAGTTTTTCTTAAAAGAAAACAGAAAATATATATATATATATATATATATATATATATTGACGAATTATGTGTGAGAGTTAAGTGGGATGGAAAATGGAAAATCAGAGTTGTAATTTAGAAGCACCTCTCAACTCTACTTCCTCCCTCTTTCCGTTCAAATTCTAACTTACACATCTAACTTACAACTTGCAGTGGATATCGACTTGGAACGACAACTCGGGGAGCCGAGTTCGAATTTTATTTGAATTCCTTGCATTCACTTACGCACAAATACCCTTGGAAAAGGTATTAATCCGTCTCTTCCCTCCAGTTATGGGTTAAATAAGAGGACATTTGGATTCTATAGCCTTGGCTGGCAACCAGTCTACCGCAAAAAGCTACCTATTGCGGGATAATCTTCTGCCTAGTCGGCCATGTCTCTTTCGAGACATGATCGCCCAAAGCCTGTATCCCCCTATGGCACTTAACTGAGTGATTAGGATTTGCGTTGTGGTGCAGTGGATATAGACTCGGAACGACAAATCAGGTGCCGATTTCGAATTCCAGACATGATCGCCTAAATCGTGTTTCACGTATAGCTCACAACTCATTGAAACAAACTCTATTTTTTTACTTCCTTCCCTGTTTGCTTTTCACACCAAAATTTAGCTAAAAATGATTATTTTAGAGAATGTTACGGACGGGACGGACTAACGAAAGTCGCAGAAATTTATATATAGAAATGAAAGAAACATTGCAATTCTTTACACTATATTAGAGTAGTTCGGAATAAAGATCATTGTATTCTTATGTTCTGGAAGCAGCAGCATCTTTGAGAAAAGAGGCCACATTGTGTGGACAGAACTGCTAAATTTGCAGAAAATTAATACCCACTTCTTATCACTTGTCGCTCGATATTGAAAATTATCTTGCAAAATATAAAAGTCCAAAGTTCAAACTTCCGAGCCAGAAATGGTAGCTTCAATATGTGGTGGTATTTCCCTCGGCTAAACCAGAATGCTTCATGCATTTCAATATAGTCATTGACAATATTCTTATAGAGGCGGACTATGTGAACGTTTTTTTGCGTCCAAATGTCTTCACAATCCATTTTCTAGCAGAGAGAACGTCGTTTAAATTGCAGACGTGTTTTTCGGTCTACCTATCCTATGTCTCATATCTTTGGAAGACAGTATCAGAATTCATTCACATTCCCTACCACACTCTTTTTTTCTCTCTCTCTTCTCTCTCTCTCTCTCTCTCTCTCTCTCTCTTTTCATATATATATATATACATATGTATATCGTTGATTCAGTATATATATATATATATATATATATAGTGTATTTAAGCAGCAAATTATGTTTTAAACATGTCAGATTAAATAAATAAAACGCACGGTCCACGAGCGGACTATCATGAAAACAAGCTCTCCTACCATTCTGAAGATGAGGTTTTGATATCGAAATATTAATGAATAATAAATAGGTAATAACCAACACCTTCTTCACCTTCTTTTATTTTACTAAACGCACTGTGATAGCCTTCAAGACCTAACCATTCACCTAATATACACGATGTTTCAAGCAAATTACAAAACTTTCTTATATATATATAATAATAGAAATAAACAAATACTGTCAAAAAATACATTTTAAAACTTTCAACTTTTTAGTAGTTTTTCCTATATATATATATATAGATAGATAGATATATATGTGCATATTTGGGCAGCAGTCTCTTATTTTGTTAAAAAGGGCCGACAAAGAAGATTAATTTTTTATTTAGTTTTTCTAGTATTCTCACGTTTCATTTTTGATGGAGATAAGCAATGTAAAAATATTCCGTAATTTTCAACTTTCCAATCGCTTTCAGCGCCTTCGCAGGCCATTTTCAACGTTGTTATTTTTCTGGTTTTGTGATTTTTTTTTTTTGATTTTTTTTAAAGGAAAGTTCTTTAAATGTGTCACATGATGCGCGAGGCTGGCATCATGTGAACGTCTGTCAGTTTTCTTTTTTTTTAACTTTCAAACTCCATTTCCACTGTTAAATTGCGTCAGGTTGATAGTAGGAGAAATTGTTTGATATATAGGGCCTCCCTTCTTGTAGCGAGATGACTTTGATATTGTGATATAAATAGTATTTTTTTATTTTTAACCAAAGTTTTTCTTAAGCGTTGTGTGTGTATATATATATATATATATATATATATATATATATATATATATATATATATATATATATATTCTAAGCATATACTGTTAAATATAAGAGACAATGAATGTCTATTGTGTTTAATCATGAGCCGTTATAAACGTCGTATTTTGGCTTTAATTTCAGTTGAAAATAAAGACAAAAATTCTCCATCATTTGGATAATTTTTTATTTATTTGGTTCTAAGCTTTCGGCTCACAAGAGCAATCTTCAGAGAGGTTATTAAGACGGTAAGACAACATCCACCATCATTATTTTGTGTTGACATAAAACTCCGATAGGCAACGGAAATAGTTATCAAAAATAACAAACGCAGTTCGCAAATTTGCAATGCGGTTTTATGACGTCACACCGCGTGATAGCTCGAAATGACAACAGAACCATGTATTCAAATGTAATGTAATGTGTTATGACCAGATTTAAACGTGATTTTATTAAGTGTGGGTTGTTTGGATTTAATGTACATGGCCTCCAATATCTGGAGGTTCTTTTTACTGTGTGTATGAATGAGGATTATTGTATTATTGACTAAAATCTGTCTGATATTACCTACATGTTTATGTTTTTCTGAGAAATGTTGTTTAATTGTACTCTGGTCAGAAAGCTGACAAGTAAGTCTACGGGAGAGCGTAGTTGTAGTAAAACCAATATATGTACTGGGCTTTTTATTAGTACCAGAGATACAATCTCTGAACGGGCATGTGAATTGGTACACCACATTGGTTTTTTGTAGAGAATTTACTTTAGTGCTTGTAGGGTTATTAGAGACTATGAGGTCAATTGCTTTAAACTTTTTATAATATATAATGAGTTTAATTTGATTATTACTTTTCACTGGTTTAACATTTCTACGTATTATGTTTTTGAGAGTTTTTTCATCTTGTTTGTAATTATTATATATTTGGTTGCAATAGTATAAGTTAATAGTTTTATGTTTTTTCATGTACACCATTATTATTAATATTATCAATATTTTTAGAGCTATTGTTAACTTTGTTGAGATTCATTTTAATTTGTTGATCAATAAAGGAGTTAGGAAATCCATTATTGACAAGTGTTTGCTTAATATTGTGTAACCCTTTTTAAAATATAGATTTGGAAGAAGATATCATTTGTGTGCGTTGAATTAAGTATTTTATAACAGCTAACTTATATCGTTGGAGGCATTCACTATTAAAATTAAGAAGACACGAGTTTATGCTAGTTGGTGTCCTATATAGAGAAGTAGTAAATCTATGTGTGCTGAAATCGATGAATATATCAAGGAATGGGATTTTGTTATTAATATTAAGTTCTAATGTAAATTTGAGGACGGAGTGACTTTCATATTTGTTTTTAAGATGTGTAATTTGATCGATATTTTTAGCTAAAACGAAGATGTCATCTATGTATCTTACGTAAATGTTATGTTTGCTTATTTTTAATAAAATCCGTTCGTACTCACGGATAATTTTTCGTATATTACAAGTGAAATTTAGTTCGCTGTCTCGTTTCAAACAATTTTTTCTTGCACGTTTATAAATCTATCATTCCTCTGTGCATTAAATATTGTGACAAAATTTGGTGCTGGGTCTCCTGAATTACACTTGAAATTCTCGACAAAAATTAGAGGAGGGTCTGTCATGTTATCGTTTCTGAGCTGACGTCAGTCAATTTCCAACCGCCATGATGAAACTTCACTCTGTCTTTTATGTAAATAATAGCTAGATGTAACTGTAAGTGCGTTGTGGTGCATTGGATATCGGCTCGGAACGAGAAATCGGGGAGCCGAGTTCGAATTCCAGCTGAATTCATTGCATTCACTTACGCGCAAATACCCTTGGGAAAGGTATTAATCCGTTTCTTCCTTCCAGTTATGGGTTAAATAACAGGACAGATTGGGTTTTATATTCTTGATCGGCAACCAGTCTACCGCAGAAAGCAATGGCAACCTACTGCGGGATAATCTTCTGCCCAGTCAGTCATGTCTCTTTCGAGACATGATCGCCCAAGGGTTTATCACGTATGGCACTTAACTGACTCACTGAATATAATAGGGCATAAAATGGGGGATCAGTTTTAATTTGTTTTGAAGTAATAAACTGATCCCCCACAAATTACTACTTAATAATACAATATATTCTTCCCCCTCTAGCTATGAGTCAAATAACAGGACAGATTGAGTTCTATAGCCTTGGTCGGTAACCAGTCTACCGCAGAAAGCAATGGCAACCTACTGCGGGATAATCTTCTGCCCAGTCATTCATGTCCCTTTTGA